>BLSH010181633.1:343961-372241 GCA_018402905.1 Glandirana rugosa
CCCCCCCCCCCCCCCCCCGGTGGTGGCTGTCCCACAGTACGTTGTTCCCAGCCGCCACTACTTTTCCAGGAGAGCCATCCCTTCCTTGCACAAACAAGTCGGGGACAAGATCAAGTGTGCACTGCGCAACTCCATCTGTGGCAAGGTCCACATAACCACTGATACATGGACCAGTAAGCACGGGCAGGGACACTATATCTCGCTAACTTGCACACTGGGCAAATGTAGTGGCGGGTGGGCCTGAGCCGGCTAGCCATTTGGCGCATGCCCTTCCACCACCGAGGATTGCAGGGCATTTCTCTTTGCCTCCTGTTGCCTCTTTCTCCTTCTCCGCTTCCTCCTCCTCTACCATCTCGTCATCCGGTCAGCGTAACACCTTCGCCACCAACATCAGCACATCCAGGGGGAAACGACAGCAGGCTGTTTTAAAACTGATATGTTTGGGGGATAAACCCCACACTGCGTAGGAGCTGTGGACGGGCATTGAACAACATACCAATGAGTGGTTGTTGCCACTGAGTCTCAAGCTCGGCCTGGTGGTTTGCGACAATGGCCGAAATCTCGTAGCGGCTCTGGGCCAAGCCGGTTTGATGCACATCCCTTGCCTGGGTCATGTGCTGAATTTGGTGGTACGGAATTTTCTAAAAAACTACCTGGATATGAATGAGCTGCTGCATAAAGTGCGGGCCGTCTGTGCTCACTTTCGGCGTTCTCACCCTGCTGCTGCTCGCCTGTCTGTGCTGCAGCGGAATTTCGGCCTTCCCGCTCACCGCCTCATATGCGACGTGCCCACAAGGTGGAACTCCACCTTGCACATGCTGGAGAGACTGTGCAAGCAGCAGCAGGCAATAGTGGAGTTTCAGCTGCAGCGCACACGGGTCAGTCGCTCTGCGGAACAGCAAAACTTCACCACCAACGAGTGGGCCTCCATGTGAGACCTGTGAAGCGTATTGCGGTGTTTTGAGTACTCCACCAACATGGCCAGTGCCGATGACGCTGTTCTCAGCGTTACTATTCCACTTCTATGTCTCCTTGAAAAAACACTTCGGGCCATGATGGAAGAGGATGTGGCACAGAAGGAAGAGGAGGAGGAAGAGGGGTCATTTCCACGGTTATCAGGCCAGTCATTCGCAAGTGGCTCGGAGGGTGGGTTCCTATGCACCAGCATAGGCCAGGTCAAAAATATTCAAGCCAGGGCACAGTTCTGGAGGACGAGGAGGACAAGGAAGATGAGGAGGAGGAGGAATCGCAGCAGGGTGGCACCCAACGCAGCTCGTGGGCATCACTGGAGCATGGCTGGGGGGATACAGAGGACACAGATGATATACCTCCCACAGAGGACAGCTTGTCTTTGCCTCTGGGCAGCCTGGCACACATGGCCGACTACATGCTGCAGTGCCTGCGCAATGACAGCCGAGTTGCCCACATTGTAACTTCTTCTGATTACTGGGTGGCCACCCTGCTGGATCCCTGTTACAAGGACAACGTGCCGTCCTTAATTCCCTCACTGGAGCATGAGAGGAAGATGCGCAACTACAAGCGCACACTGGTAGAGGCGCTGCTGAGGACATTCCCAAATGATACCGGGGGCATAGTGGAAGCACAAGGCGAAGGCATAGGAGGAGGAGGAGTAAGAGGCCACCAACGCAGCTGTGCCACTCCAGCACCTCAGAAGGCAGGGTTAGCATGGCCAAAATGTGGCAAAGCTTTGTCAGCAGCCCGCCACAACAAACAGCACCACCAGCCGATAGACAACATCTTAGCAGGAGGCAGCATTTCAGGAACATGGTGCAAGAGTATGTGTGCACACGCCTACACGTACTGACTGATGGGTCTGCCCCATTCAACTTCTGGGTCTCCAAATTGGCCACATGGCCTGAGCTTGCCCTTTATGCCTTGGAGGTGCTGGCCTGCCCTGCAGCCAGTGTATTGTCTGAACGTGTGTTTAGCACGGCAGGGGGCGTTATCACAGACAAGCGCAGCCGCCTGTCCACAGCCAACGTGGACAAGCTAACCTTTATTAAAATGAACCAGGCATGGATCCCACAAGACTTGTCTGTACCTTGTGCAGAATAAACATTTAGACCGGACTCACACAACCATTCATATATTTGCTTTTTTTAATAGGTCTCAATATTTTGGGGGCTACCCCAATTATAAACAAACAAAAAAAAACCCCAGTGTTGGCTATCTCCTCCTCCTCCTCCTCGACCACCGCCACTTCCACCTACACTGCTACGGTCACGGCCTAATCAACCTATAGGCTCCTACTCCACATCCACCCCCCCTTCCCATTTTTTTTTATAGGACTTTGTTACAGCCATTTTTGTGCCTAAAAGTTCAGGTCCCCATTGACTTCAATGGGGTTCGGGGTCCGGGATAAAGTTCGGGCAACGTTCGGTGCCGAACCCGGACTTTTTCCCAAAGTTCGTTCGGACCCTCCGAACCTGAACGTCCAGGTGTTCGCTCAACTCTAGTAGTGAGTGTACAGCTTATATAACAGTGTAAATTTCCTGTCCCCTCAAAATAACTCAACACACATCCATTAATATCTAATACATCTGTACCTGTACATCATGTGTACCGGTATATTCTCCCACATCACTGGCTTGTGTGTGCTCTCCGGAGCACAGATCAGAGTACAGGGCTGCTGTGGTTGGCCCTGTACCATGTGATCACTGTGGCCAATCACGTTGATCACAATCAGCTATAGTAAAACATGGCTGTCATTCATGGTGCCAATGTTTACTACTGTAACCACTGTGATCAGTGTTATTGGTCACAGCGATCACATAGTACAGGGCTAATAACAGTGGCCCTGTACCAGTCATAAACAATGGCATCATAAATGATGCCAAACACAGATAGAAATGATTGCTTATGCTGCTCATCATTGTATAAGCAATTATAGTGTAGAAAAAAAAGTCCTGATCAACCCCTCAGAGCAATATCGTGTCACTTTGATGATACTGCACTGCTCTGGTGACAATATGTAACAAAAAAAATGCAAACAAAAAATGATAAAACATATATACATTTTACATACTGTCACCAGAGCAAGTGCAGTATCACTATGGTGACATTGTACATTGTGGCGGTGATCATGTACAATGGCTGGCTGCTCTGATGTCACTGTATGTCAGTGCTATCAGCTATTGTCTCTGATAACCGCCACAGAATTACAATGATGCCAGACCAGTGTTGCCAGTCAGTATCACCAGCCCACCTCTTATAACCGCCACAGAAGTACAAAGATGCTAGACCAGTGCTGCCAGTCAGTATCACCAGTTCCAGTGTCCCTAATCACTGCCACACCAATCATAGTATCCCCATAAGGACCTATTCACATGCAAAGGTCTCTGAAGAGCTATCTGTGTTCCTGTCGTTCTCCAGAGAGAATTTGACAGGCAGTGAAAAGATGTTGTAATGCCTCCACACCACCTGCTTTACCTCCTTGGACCCTGCACAAGCACCCTTATTCACTTGAATGGGTCATGATCGGCGGGCCCACCGTGGGTATAATACCTGTCACAGCCATGGCAAGTGTACACCCCAGCCACTGCCGCTGCAGCTAAAAGGGGTTGTGATCGAGGGACAGTAAAACCACCCCATAAAAATTATAAAAGGTATTTATGATGTTTTTTATATACAGTGTATATACTGTATATGCATACATATTTTTGCCTTGCATTTCTGTTTTAAACTAAATGGGTTGTTTTACAAGGTGTTCACTTTGACTTTAAAGTGGATGTAAACCAGATTCATGAAATTTGAGCTGGGCACATATATCTGCATTGTTTTCTTTTCTCTCTCCAAAGCACTAAGTCCCGTAGCTGTCTTTTGCTGCATTCTTCTGTTATCAGCCTGACAAGTTCCCTGTCACATATGATAAAAGCAGCTGGCGTTTTGTGTTGGGGAGGGAGCGATAAATAGATTAGCAGAGCTCTGAATGATACAACGAACAGAGATGAAAGTCTCTACCTATGAGTAGAGAAGGTGTGTGCCTTTCCTCCAATCAGCTGTCTTGGCTGTGTGCCCAGACTTCTCTGCAATGCTAACCAGGAAGACAAAATCTGCTAACATGAAGGGCACTTTATAAATAGTATATAAAGATGAAGACAGCAGATATGCATGTAAAACTTATGTAGGAAGGTTTGTTTCATCTCTGTGTATCATATGAGGCTGTTCACTTCACTGGGTATATGTGAGGGTTTGCATCCACTTTAAGCTTTGAGCACTTGGAGGAAATGCTTTTTTTACAGGAGACATATATCAAAAACGAATATGGGATTTCATAATAACTAGAGGAGTCATTATTGATTTGCTTACCCATGTTTGCAGTTTTTGTTTTAATACACTTGATTATGTCTTTGTATAATATTCTTATTGTCTGTATTCTTTATTCTTACCACTAGAGTGCAGTGGTGTTATAGTTGAAGCTTTTCTATAAAAAAAAAGAAAAACTCAAAAGAGCTCAAGTAATGTTCATCACAACTAGTTAAAGTCAATTTATTATCGTGTTTGGGATTTGCCATAATATTGCCCATAAATAATCAAGTGATGAAACAATAAGTTATAATATTTGTATATTAAAGCAAAATGACAAGCACAGCTGATAATATATGCCTGACATATTCTCTGTTCTTTGAGATGACTATGTCTGTAAAGCAATAATCTTGATTATCCGAGTTACTTGGCCATTATCACAGCCCATTCATGCAGTTCAAATTCATTAACCGGACTTTAAGTCAAGCATTTCATGTGTATGCTGTAATTTGGAAAGCTGTTTTGGCTGTTCTCGCATATCTTATTGTGGCTTACATGTTCAAGCAGAGCTCAAAGGCTATGGAAAATGTTATACTTAGAAGATTGGCATCCTTTATTGTAATTGCTGGCATTCTAATTCAACAGTACATTTATTGTTTTATAATTATCTTCTTTGGCATTTGCAGTAGTCAGTGAGTGCAGTTTAATTCAAGCTTTTTTCAGCTTTGTTACTTGATTATGATAAATGGTTGTGTTTTTATAGAAAAGTGGGGAATGCATATTATAATTAACTATAACATGTATGTAAAACATATCTTTTAGAAATAAAAGTGATGCCTACCGAAAACATATCATAGCTGTCTTTGCTCTAGCGCAGAGTATATTAAAAAAAAAAAAAAAAAAAAAAAAGATGGAACCCACTCCTCTTTTTTCTCCACTCCTTTTCTCTTCTCTCCTTTTTATTTTAGAGCATATCCTGGCTGTGCCACTGTATGCTGTTTGTTAATTGTTCTGTATTTAAATGCACTGTTGTCATTACCGGGGCTGGTTATAAAGAGAATGCCATTAGCTGTCAGTAGGATGGGCTAAAGTATCAGTTAATGACTAGACATAGTATGACAACTAACAGAAACATAGGAGAGTGATGGCACTAAAAGACCAAATGGTCAATAAAGTCTGCCCCCTAATTTTGATCTAAGTATGTTTCAAGCTTGTTCAAATTCACTTACTGTTCACTGACTCACTACCTCTGCTGGGAGTCCATTCCAGGCATCAAACACTCTTTAGATAAAATCATTTTTAAGATTAGTTTCCTTCTGCTAGTTTGAGGTTATGCCCTGTGTTCTTGGTCTCAGTTTTATATTATAAATACAGCCCTGCTGAACCTTATTAATCACCCTCAAAGTAGCCCTTTGTTCATGATTTACACATACCTTCATTCTAACCCTCCCTCCTCCCTATTGCAAATTTGCAAGCAAATCATTTTTTTGGAGGGGGCAAGTGTATTTTTCTGCAAGTGCTTGCTCTCACTTCCTCCTTCTGTGATAAACCACCCCCCCCCCCCACCCCATCAGTGATCCCGTGCATGCACAGCAGAGAGCCAGCAGTGAGGGCTCACTCACGCTATAAGGCACAGCAGAGTGCATGCATTTTCTTTGTTTTGTTTTCAAGCAAAAAGTACTGCAGTCCTGATTTTTATAATCATGCTTCACCAAACTACATGGTAATGTGGTACCATGCATTTTAGTGGCCTGTGAATGCACACGTGGTTACTAGATGCGTGGGGTGCCATTTAGAATTACAGGCACCTGTGTGCATCTGCAGAGGACAGTGCATTTCTGTGAGGTGCAGGAAAGTGCACTCTTTCACAAGTGTTACCAAACTGCAAGTGGTGGAAACAAAACCTCAGTCAGGAAGAAGTCACAGCCAGCTCCTGAGTCCAATATGGTAGCGTGGAACCCTATTACACATTTGCAAGCATTTTTTTTGTAGTGGAGGGACAAATACTTTTTCTGCAGGTATTTGCTCCCACTTCCTTCTTTTATAACTAGGCAAAGATGACCTATTCATTGGTCTGCCACCCCACAGTCTTCTGTGATAAACCACACGCTCCAGTCAGTGATCATGTGCGTGCGCAGCAGGAAGCCAGCAGTGAGGGCTCATTCACACCATAAGGTGCACCTGATTTTTTGCGCATTCATGCACGCCACATTTTGGACAGCACATTCATTTTCATGGGCTTCCCAATGCACTGGAACATGCAAAAAGTATTGCAGGCACAAATTTTAAAATCACTGCGGTACCATGCATTTTGGTGGCTGAAAACACCCTCATGGTTGCTAGATGTGTGGGGTGCTATTAGGATTTAATAGCACCTATATGTGTCTGCAGAGGGCAGTGTGTTTCATTTTGTTGCAAGAAAGCGTGGTGTTTCGCGTGGTGTAAACAAGCCCTTAGCCAGCTCCCAAATTCAAAATGGAGACTGTAGTATTTGTTTCTGTAGATACTTGCTCCACTGCCTCCTTTCTTACATAAATAAAGATGATGTATCCCTTGGCCTGACCCCCCCCCCCCCCCAGAGCCTGCTGGGATAAACAGCACACCTGTTGGCGATCATGCTCCACACATTTTCAAGCATTCTTTTGGGGGGGGGGTCCTTATTTCTGCAGATAATTGCTCCCACTTCCTCTTTCCTTGCCTAGGTAAAAATGTTTACCCTTTTACCTGCACATCTCCCTGGGATAATCGGCACACTACTGTCGTTGATCTTGTGTATGTGCAGTGAGGAACTGGCTGTGAGTCATCAGGAAGTGACAGCTGGCTCCAAGATGGGGGCATGGGACCAAAAAGCTGTTAAGACTTTGGCTGCTAGTAAGACATCGCTGAAATTCCAGAGCTGGTAAGTATGTGTTTTTTAATCACTTGCCACCCTGCCACAGTACATTTACTGCAGCAGGGCAGCAGCTGCAGGCTCAGCGCCATACTGCTACGTCGCTGAGTGCATGCAGCACTTGCACACCCCTGGGGTGCAGAGCAGCGTGATCCTGTGACCGATGTGTCCGGTGGACACAGCAGATCATGTTGCTTGGTACTCAGGTGCTGTGAGTGGACAGGATATCATGTGATCGCTATGATTGGTCACTCATGACAGCTAAATCTATTGCTTATAACAATGATCCTTACTGTTATAAGCAATAATAGTGTTTAAAAAATCCCTAATCATCCCACAGAGTTACTACATTGTACTCAGGGTCACTATGGTGACATTGAACATTTCTGATGACAGAATGTAAAAAAAAAAAGTCAGTGTTCCTGATCACAGCCACGCCAGTCATATGACGATGCTGTACTACACTGGTGACAGTATGTAAAGAAAAGTTAACAAAATACAAATTTTATTTAATTTCTTCACTTTCTAAAAAACTGTGACAAATATTTACAACTTCAAAAAACTCGCCATGTGACTTACTAAATAGCTTGGACTGTCTACTTTCCAAAAATGGGTAATTTGGGGGGTATTTATACTATGCTGGCATTTTAGAGCCTCAAGAAATGAGATAAGCAATATACCATAGTTTGTAAACTGTAACTTTCACACAAACCAATTAATATACACTTATTGTGATTTTTTTTACTAAAGACATGTAGCAGAAAACATTTGGCCTACATTTATGAAGAAATTAGATTTTATTGGATATGTTTTATAACAAAAAGTAGAAAATATCATTTTTATCAAAATTTTCAGTCTATTTTTGTTATTATAGCAAGAAATAAAAAAAAACCCAGTGATGCTTAAATACCACCAAAAGAAAGCCCTATTTTTGTGGATAAATAAAACGTTTCAAAACTCCAACCTCGCTGCCCACTTTCACTCGATACCTCTCCCCCCAATTATACCTGTATCTATTAGGATATCACTCTTCCCTTTGGAACTAACTAAGCCATTTTGCAGGAAATTGGCCCTTAGGGAAGACCTATTCATCCCTTCCTTTATCCCCTCCTGGGTAACCAAATAACCATATTAAGATTCCTGTTAATTCAACCCGCTCCAACTGTATAAACTGCTTTGCTCGCATTCTTACCTGCATGTTGCTAATTTTCTTGTTGTAATCTGTTACATATCAGATATGTTGCTATGTTTTCCCAGATGAGCAACATATGTTATATAACCTTGGCTTTCTACAAGTATGCAGTCATTATAACCCCAGTTACTTATAAGTTACCATTATTTCCTTATGCACGATGATGTAAACAATTTTTTATTAATACTAATAAATTCTTGAACAATAAAAAAACAAAAATGTTTCATTTGTGTATAGTGCTGCATGACCAAGAAATTGGCAGTTAAATTAACAAAGTGATGGATAGCAAAAAATGCCATGAAGGGGGTAAAACCTATCAGAGGTTAAGTAGTTAAAAGTCAGCAGCTACAGTATTTTGTGTGGGTGTGGGGGGGGGGGGGGGTTAATTAGGGGCTGCTGAGAGAAGTTCCTCTTTAATGTATTTAAAAGTTTCAACCATGTCCCCTCTTTCCCTTCTTTCCTCAAGACTGTATATATTAAATGTCTGAAGGCCCTCCTGATACATTTTATCTATCAGACCTTTCACGATTTCTGTTACTCGTCCCCGCACTAGTTTTATCTTATCACTTTGTAAGTGAGGTCTCCAGAACTGGACACAATTGGGGCAATCTGGCAATAGGCTCGGAATTGACATGTGATTTAACCTGTTAAATTGCATGTCAAAGGGCAGAGGGCTCAGACCTAGAAGCTGATTCATTACTATGCACAGTTGCACCAGATTCTGTGTGTACCAGTTTAAGTAAATCTACCCCAGTATACTATATGAGGTCTCACTAAAGATCTGTATAGGGGAATCAGGATCTCCTTCCTCCTGCTGGCAATCCCTCTAGTGACAAACCTCACAATTCTATTTGCTTTTCCCACTTCTTGGCAATAGGGATGGGCTGAACACTACCCCCCCCCCCCGGTTCGGTTCGCACCAAAACTTGCAAGCAAGCTAAAAAGTAATGCGAACACGCAAACAACGTTAAAATCAATGGGTCATTTTATAGGCTTATATGCAAGTTATTGCCCTAAAAAGTGTATGGGGACCCGGGTCCTGCCCTAGGAGACATGTATCAATGCAAAAAAAAGTTTTTAAATCAATCATTTTTTCAGGAGCAGTGATTTTAATAATGCTTAAAGTGAAACAATAAAAATGAAATATTCCTTTAAATATTGTGCTTGATTTATTTGCCCAAGCTTTTATACTTCTTCCGTAATACCCCCAACCCAATCCCGAGGGCCTTCTTTCGGAAACTGGAGAGCATTGTAATTCCCTTCGTATGGGCGGGAGGGCCCCCAGAGTCTCGCGGCGCATTCTGTATCTTCCTCTTTCGGGTGGTCGTTTGGCATTGCCAAACTTCCAGCTGTATTACCGGGCAGCGGTCCTAGTAACGGTACGCTGGTGGTTCTCTCAGGCTCCCAAAAAACACAGCGGTGATGCTGGAGGCGGCTGTTGTGGGGTCGTATGCTACTCTGAGTAACTTGGTCTTTAGAGGCCCGCGGGCTCATCACTCCCTGACTAACTTAACGAAAACTACCATGAGGGTGTGGCGGGACGCAAGGGCCATCTGTCGGAAACCCCTTCATGTATCGCCACACATGCCACTGTGGGGAAACACTATGTTGCCCTAACTGCAGGCGATCCCGGATCCCTCGGCGTGGGCCTCTAGGGGGATAGTGACGTTATGGCAGGTTATGCTAGACGGAAAGATTCCCCCGTTTAGGGACCTTAGGAATAAATTCGCCCTTCCAAACTCCTTTATCTTTCATTACTGGCAGCTGCGGCATGCCCTGGGGTCTCAGTTTCCCCAGAGGGTGACGCTAGAATTGAGCGCCTTCTTATTTCGGAAATGATGGGGAAACCTCTTTCTACTCTCTATCTGTATCTCACGGTGGCATATGACACTAAGACTGCAGCTTCCTCGGCCAGATGGAGGGAAGATATTCCAAGTTTGGGGGAGGAGGAGTGGTCTGACTGTGTTTTGACTTATATCCCCACTATGATAGCAGCTAAAGATCACTTCATACAGCTAAAATTTCTTCATAGAGCATACTATACCCCCCAGAGGCTATCCCGTATGTACCCGGATAGGGAGAATGTCTGTCCTAGATGCAGATCTGCTCAGGGTTCGTTTTGGCATATGGGCCTGCCCTGGACTTGGGTCATTCTGGAAGGGGGTGGCTGAGGAACTAAGCGAGGTGTGTGATACACAGATACCAGTGGACCCCATGGTCCTCCTACTAAGTTATCTGGAGGAGGTGGAGGGTGACAGATACTCTAAGTTATGCATTACTTTTTCCCCTTTTTATGCAAGAAGGGAGATACTGCTGAAATGGAAATCAACGCAGGCCCCCACCTGCGAAGCCTGGAGGAAGTCAGTCACCTCAGTTTTACCGTTATATAACCTCACGTATGAAAGCAGACTGTGTCCTAAAAAGTATGATAAAATATGGTCTAGATGGTCTAGAAACTGAGACTGCTGTTTAGTGTAGGATTTGTGGGATTCGAATCTTCAGGCGACTTGCCCTCTCGCCCTCCCCCTCCCCTTTCCCTTCTCCCGCCCCCCCCCGCCAGGGTGTCTGGCCTTGTCGCCTGTATGGTACAATTGATGACCGTTGTGAAAACAGCGTCACTCTGCAATTTAGTATGGGAACTACTGTACATTGACATCTACTGCATCAATGTATAATCATCTGTGATTACTTAACCCAGACATGTACCAAATTGTCTACCTGAATTGAGATACTGTGTAATGCTGATTTGTCAATAAATTCTTCTGTTAAAAAAAATATCGTTCTTGGGGGTCCCCTTAGTCTGCCTGTAAAAGGGTGCATCTCTGTGATGTTTAAAACAGTGCCAGAGCAAAATGACATTTGTACGGGAAAAATTGTCATTTAAAATCACTCGTGGCTGTAATGTATTGCATGTTCCTGGCAATATAGATAAAATCACTGAAAAAGCATTGCATCCCCCCCCCCCCAGGCCCTTCAGGTCTGGTATGGATTTTAAGGGGAACCCCGTGCCAAATTTTAAAAAAATGGCGTAGGGCCTCCCCCTCCGAACCATACCAGGCCACATGCCCTCAACATGAGGACCTCAAAGCACCTTGTCCCCATGTTCATGGGGAGAAGGGCCTCATCCCCACAACCCTTGCTGGTGGTTGTGGGGGTCTGCAGGCGGGGGGCTTATCGGAATCAGGAAGCCCCCTTTAATAAGGGGGCCCCCAGATCCTGACCTCCCCATGTGAATAGATATGGGGTACATTGTACCCCTAACCATTCACCAAAAAAGAGTAAAGTAGTACAATAAACAAGAGGCAGTTTTTGACAAGTCCTTTATTGTGTAAAATAGCTCTTCTTCTTTCTTCTTTCTTCCTCCATCTTCTCCTGCCCCGGTCCTTCTTCTTCTTTCAGTCTTCTTTCTTCTTCTCTTCGTCTTCCAGGGCCGGGGCAGGAGAAGATGGAGGAAGAAAGAAGAAGAGCTATTTACACAATAAAGGACTTGTCAAAAACTGCCTCTTGTTTTTGTACCACTTTACTCCTTCTTTGGTGAATGGGTAGATGTACAATGTACCCCATACCTATTCACATAGGGGGGTTGGAATCTGGGGGCCCCCTTATTAAAGGGGGCTTCCAGATTCTGAAAAGCCCCCCCCCGCCCACAGACCCCCACAACCACCAGCAAGGGTTGTGTGGATGAGGCCCTTCTCCCCATCAACATGGGGACAAGGTGCTTTGAGGGGGACTTCAAAGCACCCTCCCCATGTTGAGGGCATGTGGCCTGGTATGGTTCAGAGGGTGGGGCGCTCGCTTGTCCCTACCTCTTCCTGCCTTGCCAGGGCTGCATGCTCAGATAAGGGGCTGATTTGGATTTTGGGGGGATCCCTACACCATTTTTTTAATTTGGCACGGGGCTCCCCTTAAAGTCCAGACCAGACCTGAAGGGTCTGGTCTGGACTTTGGGGGGGACCCCCACATAATTTTTTTTTATTTTGGTGCAGGGTTCCCCTTAAAATCCATACCAGACCTGAAGGGCCTGGTTTGGATTTTGGGGGAACCCCCACATCATTTTTTTTAAATTTTGGCATGGGGTTCCCCTTAAAATCCATACCAGACCTGAAGGGCCTGGTACAGACTTTGGGGGGGGGGGACCCTACGCAATTGTTTTTGAAAAATTGGGCCTCGGGTGTTGGCGTTGCCAGAACACTGCAACCCCTTGCAGTATTCTTGTTGAGTGCAGGAACGGGCCCTGCTGTTGTAAATTAGTTTAAAAATTGTGAGGACATGCCCCATTCAAACAGGTTCTGAAAAATTGGGCCTTGGGTATTGGCGGTGCCAGAACACTGTAACCCCTTGCAGTTACTCTTTTTGGGCGCAGGAACGGGCCCTGCTGTTGTATATTAGTTTAAAAATTGTGATGACATGCCCCATTCAAACAGGTGCTGAAAAATTTGGCATTGGGTGTTGGCGGTGCCAGAACACTGTTACCCCTTGCAGTTACTCTTGTTATACTAGACTGTATATATTTTAAGACACCACGTCAAGTAGTGTACTCTATACTATCTATCTATCTATCTAGTATATATTTCACTCTACACTAAACTGCCTGTACTAACTGACTGTATACAGATCACTCTATCTATCTATCTATCTATCTATCTATCTATCTATCTATCTATCTATCTATCTATCTGCTTTTCACAATACACAATAATCAGCTAGCTAGCTACACTAAACTGCCTGCACACCGCTACCTAAGCTCACTGTCTCTCTATCCACCATTATTCACACTACATAGAGCCGATGTACAAGCAGCCTTATATAGTGTGGGGCATGGATTGAGGCTGCTGAGCAGTGATTGGCTAAAGGCACCCTGCCTTTAGCCAATCATATCTCTCACAGCAGAGCGCTCTGTGATTGGCCAAAGCATGCAAGCCATGTGCATGCTTTGGCTAATCAGCGGGCAGCATTTCCCCCACCATTGGAATGCATTATGGTGCGCTTGAAGTTCCCATAATATTCGGGATGTGCCAAACAGGCGAATCACCGATGTTCGAGTCGAACATGCGTTCAACTCAAACCGGGGACCCATCCCTACCACAGCACAAAATGTTTGCTAAATAGTCCAAAATTTACATCAGATTAGTCTGCATTACCTGCCCTCAGTAAAGCCATGCTGCTTTGGGTCCAGCAAGTTGTATGTTTTTATATGATCAATGATCCTTTTTTTTTAGGAGTGATTCCAATAATAACAACATGGATATTAAACTCACTAGCCTGTATTTGTCACCTTTTTTCTTACTATCATTCTTGTGTACAATATTTACTGTCTGCCAGTCATGAAGAACTCATCCTATTTTAACAGCTTGATTAAATAATTTATTGGTCTAGCAATTATACTTCAATGTTTTGCTAGAACTCTGGGATAAATACCATCAGGACCATTGCTTTGTTAAAGAGTAATTGTAGTCAACTTATTAAGCCATATATTCAACTTATTGTCAGCTAGTTTATGTACAGAAAACTGTTCAGAAATCCTACTGTCATTAGAGTTCTATTTATTAAAAATTTGGCATTGCCATTTGTCCTGCGGATCTGCACGTACATATGTTCTGTGCAAATCCATCAAAAATAAATGTTCATTAATAATATACTGTAATTCCCCACACCATTCTCTAGAATACATCTTACATGTTGCAAAGACATGCATATTTCCTATGCTCCTCAAATGCTTCTAACATCCATAATATCGTATTTTACTACTGCCCATAATAAAAAAAAAATTCATTCAGAAGAGAAAATAGCCTAAAGAACATTTGCTTTTGCCCAATTCAGACAAAATTAATGAACATGAAGATTCCCTGGATGAATGGCTGAACACATTTTTTTTTAAATAGACCATTAAAAATTGCTGTTAAAAAAACAAAGAGCATGGCAATGAAACCTATAGGCCCTGATGAAGAGATAAAGCCCAGAAACATGAAAGTGCCATCATTTGGAGATGCTGACAGGAGGAAGGGGAGGTAATAACTAGAGCTTCTCACTTCTGATTTTAACATCACCCAGTTGCATATACTGGAATCCCGCATTGGGTGTCTTCCACCCTGGTATTTTGAGGATAACATATCCATTTCTATAGCTCCATACTACACAATTCTAATAAATGCTCTTCCTTGATGATATTGTAATTTCAATGATTGATTTTACTATTGCTATTAAAAGGTTTTAAAGCGCAATTTGGTGTTCCATACTCTTAGGTTTCTTTTTGTTAAATATCTTTGTGGGTTAATGTGCTTTGGCTGCAAGGATTCATACAGTATATACATTTTTTGATTCTGCATTAAGTTAATAAATTGTTGTTTGGATTAGTGACAGGGGATGACTAATCTTGGAAGTAGAGGGCATTTGCTCCCTGGACCTGTACTAATATGATATGTTGAGCTGTTGACCCTAAGTGCAGATAGTACTCCAGACCTTGATCACAATGGAAGCCACAGTCATTGACACTTGGTGAGCAATCTATAGCTAGCTACTCCCAGTTTAGACCTGCAATTACAGCATCTAGCAGAGATATTTTTCAGCATTACATTTTTTTTGGTTTTGAGAAGTTCTGTGTCTGAATGCCAAGTGGGGCAAGGAAATCTAATGCTGGAAAATTTGAAAAGGCATGTCACAATCAATGTTCTTTAGGAACACCAACCTTTGCAATGCCGAACAATCACTGTAGAACCATGACACATTCTGAATGATACACTTTCTTAAGCCCAGAGAAAACTGTCCCTACTGTGAAGGGCTTCTTAGTAATCTCTCCCTTCCTAGGCCACTCCTGTTATTAGTGGTTATTGGATTTGGACCTTGGTTGGCATTCATATTATACGTTGTATTTTACTGTATATGTATTGCTGGGCACAAATGGGTCAATATTTGGGCTACTTCGAGATTTAACAAAATAATTACATTTACCAATCATAAGTAAGCAGAACAGGATACACAACACTTATGAGCATCGGTTGGAGAATTTGCACAACTATAAAAGTAGCATATAGGGAGCTGGGTGCTTTATTGATGAACATTTTAGCCAGTCCTTGTGTTCAAGGTTTATTTCTAATGATGCCCCTCTTTGAATTGAACTATTCTCCTTAGTTGCACGGCTTTTCTGTGGACACTCTGGAAAATAAGCAACAGATTTGGTAAGACAACAAGGATAAATGTATAACAAGAAAGGATCCCAATTGTGCAGCACACATAACACATTTATTAATGTAAGCAATCAGAAAGTATGAAAACCAGTGCTAAAACTGTACACCACTTGGGAAGCACCAAACAGCAAGAAATCAAATACATTGTCATTTTTCAGCCCTGTCTTGAACCGGAAACAATCTACAGTATCTCACAAAAGTTAGTACACCCCTCACATTTTCTAAATATTTTATTATATCTTTTCATGTGACAACACTGAAGAAATGACACTTTGCTACGATGTAAAGTGGTGAGTGTACAGCTTGTATAACAGTGTAAATTTGCTGTCCCCTCAAAATAACTCAACACACAGCCATTAACGTCTAAACTGCTAGCAAATAAAGTGTGTACACCCCTAAGTGAAAATGCCCAAATTGGTCCCGAAATGTCAACATTTTGTGTGGTCACCATTATTTTCCAGCACTGCCTTAACCCTTTTGGGCTTGGAGTTCACCAGAGCTTCACAGGTTGCCACTGGAGTCCTCTTCCACTCCTCCATCACAAAGCTGGTGGATGTTAGAGACCTTGTGCTCCTTCACCTTCCGTTTGAGGATGCCCCACAGATGCTCAATAGGGTTTAGGTTTTGAGACATGTTTGGCCAGTCCATCACCTTTACCCTTGGCTTCTTTAGCAAGGCAGTGGCCATCTTGGAGGTGTGTTTGGGGTCCTTATCATGTTGGAATACTGCCCTGCGGCCCAGTCTCCAAAGGGAGGGGATGCTCTGCTTCAATATGTCACAGTACATGTTGGCATTGATGGTTCCCTCAATGAACTGTAGCTCCCCAGTGATGGCAACACTCATGCAGCCCCAGACCATGACACTCCCACCACCTTGCTTGACTGTAGGCAAGACACACTTGTCTTTGTACTCCTTCCCTGGTTGCCGCCACACACGCTTGACACCATCTGAACCAAATAAGTTTATCTTGGACTCATCAGACCACAGGACATGGTTCCAGTAATCCATGTCCTTAGTCTGCTTGTCTTCAGCAAACTGTTTGCTGGTTTCCTTGTGTATCATCTTTAGAAGAGTCTTCCTTCTGAGACGACAGCCATGCAGACCAATTTGATGCAGAGGGTGGTGTATGGCCTGAGCACTGATAGGCTGCCCCCCCCCACCCCTTCAACCTCTGCAGCAATGCTGGCAGCACTCATATGTCTATTTCTTAAAGAAAATCTCTGGATATGACGCTGAGGACATGCAATATAATTTCTTTGGTCGACCATGGCGAGGGCTGTTCTGAGTGTAACCTGTCCTGTTAAACCACTGTATGGTCTTGGCCACCGAGCTGCAGCTCATTTTCAGGGTCTTGGCAATCTTCTTATAGCATAGGCCATCTTTATGTAGATTCTCAGAGAGTTCTTTGCCATGAGGTGCCATGTTGAACTTCCAGTGACCAGTTTAAAAGAGTGAGAGCGATAACACCAAATTTAACACACCTGCTCCCTATTCACACCTGAGACCTTGTAACACTAACGAGTCACATGACACCGGGGAGGCAAAATAGCTAATTGGGTCCAATTTGGACATTTTCCATTTGAGGTGTACTCACTTTTGTTGCCAACGGTTTAGACATTAATGACTGCGAGTTGAGTGATTTTGAGGGGACAGCAAATTTATACTGTTATACAAGCTGTACACTCACTACTTTACATTGGTGTAAAGTGTCATTTCTTCCGTGTTGTCACATGGAAAGATATAATAAAATATTTACAAAAATGTGAGGGGTGTACTCACTTTTGCGAGATACTGTATCTAATGCCCAGCGTTATATGTCAAGCTGTATCATTATTGCCTATAGGCTACAAAGTAGGTCTTAGGTAAGATCACTTCTAGCAAAAGCTTATTTCCTCATTCAACCCCTTTAAAGCATGCCTGTCTTGCTCTCGCCATTAAGCCATTAACAGTCTTGAGTAGATCTCATTATAATATTGAGGGTTTTATGTGTGGATATATTGAAAAAATTATGCTGCACACAGACAATATGCTTTTGCTCCTGGGTGACACAGATTCCTCTCTCAGGGTGATATGTCCACTATTTCAATGTTTGGCATGCACTCATGTCTTGCTATCAACAAGTCCAAGTCTGCACCGATGTTACTCAATTGTGCTGTCAGTGTGATCCACCTTTGTGCCCGAGGCAAGTCACATAATTCTTAAAAAATTTCAATATTGTGATCCCACCCACCCTCGCTGATTACTGTACTAATAACATAATTCACCTGCTACTGCGTTTTCAAGAGAAGGTTACAATTCTGACTACTGTATATTGTGGCTATCCTTGATTGGCAGTACCAACCTCATCAAAATGATATTTATGCTGCAACGTTTGTATGTTTTACACAACACCCCAATGGTTATCACTTTAAAAATCCTTTTACAATGTCAATTCCATTTTTAGAAATTTGATATGGAGAGATCAGGCATCCAGGCTCAAACCAGGGTTGCACTACCAAACCTGTCCTATACTACCTGACTCAGTAATATGGCAATATGAATAGTTCTCCAGTTGAGTTTAACTCTACAGTGGACTCCACATTATCCTGCATTTGATTAGCTCCCAAGATTTTTCTGGGGGCCTGGAATCTCTTCACTCCTGTAAACCTAACAAAAGTTATCCAACCTATATTATAATGCAAGAAGTTTGGATCAAGGTCAAACAATTGCAGCAAGTGAAGGACTTTACTAGTTACAGCCCCACATTGCATAACAATACTCACTCAGAATTAGCTTAACTTCAATGTGCTTCAAAATGGTGGCCATGGGGAATTAACCATTTGCATCATATTTATAAAGATGGTGATTTGGTCTTCTTGGAATTACAAGCTAGATATAATCAAACAGGGATCCTCTTAAAACTAGCATCTTCCACCCCATCTTAACATTAAACCTTTAGGCTGGGTTCACACCATTGTGAATTAGATGCGGGCTCTCTACATCCAATCCGCAATAGTAGGAGATTTTTACCGGCTCTCTATGGAGCCGGTTCACATATCTCCGCAGCAGGTCTGGTGCATGTTACACAAAAACGCTGTGCGAACTTTGGTCCATTTCAGGTCCCAATTCAGCCCAAAATTCGAGCTAAAATCAGACCTGAAATGGAGAACCAGGACGCACTGGGCCCCAGCCTTAAGGTTTTCATCTCCTGCTCCTCTCCATGTTCCTCACTTTCTGCCTAGAGGATTACCCGTGAAAAACAAAGGAGAGTTGGGAGAGTGATATCAGATTCCTTCAGGAGGATCAATGCAAAAGCATACTAGAGTCTGTTCAATTGAGTTAATTAAATGTATCACAAAGGCTCTCTGATTTTCCAACTCTATATTAAACTCTGTGCTCATTATATTCCTCAAAGGTTACATAAAATGGGCCTCCTACTGATTCCTTTCTATAGTAAATGACACATGCTTTGGTGTTGCCCTAAGCTAAACCGAAACAGGGTTATTGACACAGTAAGTATAGTTTTCGGATCTGAAGTTAAATTGGACCCCAAATAATGTCTATTCAGAATATTAGATGACTGTGCAGTCAACAGAACATACCAAAACTACTATCTTAGAACCCTGTTTTAAGCTCAGAAGCTTATCTTGCAGTACCGGAAGTCTGAGTAACCACCTAATTATAAGAAATGGATTCACCACACGGGGAACACTCTATACCATGAAAAATTATGGGAGAGTTGGTTGGCTGTACCCGGCCAATCAACAGTCGATCTTGCATTAAGGAGAATTCTGTGACACACCTGGTTTCTTTTTTTTACTGCACAATTGTAGTTAACGCGTAACTATAGTGGAAATATGGGTTGGTACTCTGATTCTATGCATTTTTCTTATATGACTATACTGTAAACTGCAATGCATGCTTTTGAGTGTGAGTTGTTCCACCCAAAAGCCTCTCTGCATTGAACATGTGTTGGGAAAGTTATGTAACATACAAAAAGCCATAGAAGTTTGCCTACATGACCAATGTAATTTTCCAATCCCAGATAAGTGTATTTACCTTGAGGTCTTAGTGAAGGTCCTTTACATTTCATAATAGGCCACATAAGAGATATCCCATTCAACATACTACATTGCTGAAGTTCCCTGGTTTATCCATCTCAGGGCTGGTTATTTTTAGGATGTTAGCTGAAATAACTTGGGAGCCAATAACTCTGCAAACCTAAAAGAACAGACGCCCAAAAAACACATTAACTCTAATGAAGTTTCTCTGTGTGCTTACAGTCTACAATGGACGGTAGCTTTCTTAGTAGAATTCAGTTCTTGGCAACAAAGATTCTAGTGGTGCCTTAGTTCTAGTTCCCAGGCTGGATATACCAGAATTTTCATTTGTGGATTTCTTAATTAGTCAGTTACTCACCACTGGGAAATAACTACAGGAGCTTCCAAATTCCATGTTCAAGTAACTTGCAATCCTCAGTAGTTTATCAATTCAGTAGGAATTTCTTTGAAATGGAGAACCCCTCAACACACAAACTCAAAAGACCTCAAAAAAGTTGGTTGGATGCAAATATGTTGTCAGCACAACTCAGTCTTCTGCAATATGAACGGCCTTTATTGACGCTCATTTAGCATATCATACAAAAAAGTGCAATGCTTTGGAACCACCAAGGGCTCCTTTGTCAGTCAGTGACATATTACATGTCACTTTGCCTGGTGAAGGTATAATTGGCGGTTCTGACACATTGCATCGTTCTGTATAACATGCTGTATGAGCACCAACAAAGGTGGTCCTTATTGAAGAAAATGAAGGTGTGCTGGCAATATATTTTTATATGTTTATTGTGGCACCATCCACCAGTTGCTGCAGCATTCCATATGTGTGTACTGGTTTACTGTGTGTTGGAGGTATGTCTTTGACTTCTAGAAAAGTTTGTCCCAAACCCTACAACTGTGGCAAACTTGGATAGACTGTCAAATATTCATACTTTAGCCTGTTAAATTGATTCTAAAGGCAAGACATTTTTTTATCTTAATGCATTCCTTACCTTAAGTTAAAAATGGCTTAGTAGGCGTATTGCCCCTCACTGCCCTATATACTTACCTCTAGTTCTATCTCAATTCAGTGCTGTGCCTGTCTGCAGCAACACTGGTCTGTGTTCCTTTTCTCAAAGGGCACAGAGGGAGTAGCGGGAGCCATTGGCTCCTACTGCTGTCAATCAAATTCTGTGGAAAGGGATGGGGGGGACATACACAGCCTGGCTTGGGAGCAATCCTGCACTAGTGCCCCCATAGCAAGCTGCTTGCTATGGGGGCACAGACAAAAGAGGAGAAGCTGAAAGCACAGGACCCCAGGGCAACTTTGTTCAATACCATTGCACGAAAGAGGTAAGTATAACATTTTTAATACTTTAGAAGGAAAAATTTGCAATCATCTTCTGAAACAGACTACTGAAGCAACTGCCTGAAAAGATCAACAACTTGAGTTTAGACACACTCAGAACTAAACAGGATACTTGGTGCAGCCAGACTGCTACCCGTACAGAAAAAAAAAAAACATCAAGAATGCAGAGTGCCTGCAGCAGGGTCTAAAACTAAACTCTTTGAATTAAGTACACCAAGTTTTTGTAGAAGCAGTCTCCTTTACATTGTGTGACAGTCTATACTTTTAATCACTGGACAGCTTGACTTCCCAAATTAATTTGTAATGTCTGGCAACTTACTTTTAATGGTATTCAAATTACTCAGCAAATGAACCTACTTGAAACACATAAAAGTGTCAGAAATTTATCTCCATCACTTTGCAAAACATGATTCTGCTATTAAGTCATGAGTTAACGAGGTGTTATATTGTTAGGAGAACAACTGTATATCACTCTTAATTGTATAACAGACAGTAAATTTGTCAGAATAACTATAAATTATTAATTTATCCTTATTAGTTTACTACACAAATTATAATTTTATTAGGTGCTTTATTTTCCATGTTTTCATGTTTTGTAAGCATTTTAGGAACTAATGTCATTTTTACTTTGTAATGACAGGGTTTCTTTTAAAGCAAGGGTTTTTATCCAGGGGTATGGGAACAGAATAGTGGGGTTATGGGAACAGAAGGGTAGGGTATGGGAATGGATGGATTCTCTGCATCATTGAACCTGAAATAAAGTGGAGAAATGGACTTGATGTGCCACTTGACATGTCAGTAATACTGTGAGAGGATCTACCTTAATTCTTTGTCTTGATAGCACAAAAACAACGGCAAAAAAATAACTAGTTGTAGCAAGCTTGTGCATTTGTAGTTTGCTGTTTTTATATACAGTGCTTCACAAAAGTGAGTACACCCATCACATTTTTGTAAATATTTTATTATATCTTTTCATGTGACAACACGGAAGAAATGACACTTTGCACCAATGTAAAGTAGTGAGTGTACAGCTTGTATAAAAGTGTAAATTTGCTGCCCCCTCAAAATAACTCAACACACAGTCATTTATGTCTAAACTGCTGGCAACAAAAGTGAGTACACCCCTAAGTGAAAAAGTCCAAATTGGGCCCAAATTGTCAATATTATGCGTGGCCACCATTATTTTCCAGCACTGCCTTAACCCTCTTGGGCATGGAGTTCACCAGAGCTTCACAGGTTGCCACTGGAGTCCTCTTTTACTCCTCCATGACAACATTACGGAGCTGGTGGATGTTTGAGAACTTGCGCTCCTCCACCTTCCGTTTGAGGATGCCCCACAGATCCTCAATAGGGTTTAGGTGTGGAGACATGCATGACCAGTCCATCACCTTTACCCTCAGCTTCTTTAGCAAGGCAATGGTCATCTCAGAGGTGTATTTGAGGTCGTCAACATGTTGGAATACTGCCCTGCGGCCCAGTCTCTGCAGGGAGTGGACAGCTGAACCATCAAATTCCAGTACTCCCACTCTCCAAGCTAGCTGTATTATGTCTTCTTTTAGAGTAAACGAGTGCAGACAGCACAGAACGTCCCTGGGTCTGTCAATCACATCCGATCTTGGGCCCAGAGTCCCGGAGACCTTCCGCAAATTCTACACTACATTGTATAATTTAGACCAACCTCCCACCTCTGATTCCCAGACCCGGAACTCCCCGGACATAGGTGAATATCTCAGAGATTCTAATCTCCCTACGTTGACCACGGAGGAATGAGAGGAACTCTCTAAACCCATCACAGTGGAGGAATTTGCATCGGCTGTAGCCGATACGCAGCCTGGTACGGCACCAGACCCCGACGGATTCACCCTCCCATACTATAAACAATACCAGGTTTCCCTGGCCCCTCAATTTGTCACGGGCCTTTAATGCCATTTTGGACGGACACAGCCTCCCGGCAGACATGCAACAGGCCTCCATTTCAGTGATTCCGAAAGCGGGAAAAGACCCATTACTGTGTGCCAGCTACAGGCCCATTTCCCTCCTAAATAGTGACATGAAATTTTTCACCAAAATTCTGGCATCTAGGATAAATGACTTGTTACAACGTCTAATTGTCACAGATCAAGTAGGTTTCATTCAAACAAGAGAGGCTAGGGACAACACTATTCGGACACTGAACATCATAGAAACGGCAAAGCGCTCCCGAATCCCTCTCATGCTCCTGTCCACAGACGCCGAGAAGGCCTTTGACAGGGTAGACTGGGCCTTTCTCCAAGAGACACTCAAATTTGTGGGAATGCCAGATCCTATTCTGAAGTGGATCTCAGCCATTTATAAGAACCCGACTGCTACGGTACGGGTGAATGGTTATGAGTCCAGCCCTTTCCCTAATTCTAACGGCACAAGACAGGGGTGCCCCCTGTCCCCCCTACTATTCATGCTCTCCCTGGAGCCCTTTCTCCAACACATCAGAAACAACCAGTCCATACACGGCGTAAAGGCTGGACAGTACCAGCACAAAGTTGCGGCATACGCCGATGATCTCCTATTCTATGTCACTGACCCTCTCACTTCCTTACCATCCCTGCTACAGGAGCTGAAACGCTACAGTAGTGTATCCAAGTTTAAAGGTCAACCTACAAAAACCAGAAGCCTTAAATATCTCGGTACCCGATGCTGTCAGAGAGAGCATACGTCCCTTCTCCCCGTTTAAATGGGCTACACGCTCGATCCAGTATTTGGGAACAAAAATTCCTGCAAATCTAAATGACATCCTCTCCCTCAACTACCAGCCCTTCCTGTCAACGCTAACCGCAGACCTTAGAAGGTGGGATTCTTTGGCCCTTTCTTGGTTTGGCCGCTGTAACACACTCAAGATGAACGCGATGCCCAGACTCTTATACTTATTGCAGGCTCTGCCAGTGAAAATCCCCCAGACCTTTTTCCACACAGTGCGATCGGCATTTATAAAAGTCATCTGGCGAGGCAAACACCCACGCCTTGGCACGGCGTTACTGTTAAGAACTAAGCTGGAGGGTGGTCTGGGATTTCTGGACCTGGCTCTGTACTATACTGCGATCCATATGAATAGGGTGATAGACTGGTGCCGACGCAAAGACCTAAAATTGTGGGTATCCCTGGAACAGGAGGTTGCTCAGGTTCTGCTACCCGGCATACCTTGGGCGGGGAAAGCTCACGTTACCCATTTAACTACTCACCCAATGATTGGCCCCAACTTAACGGAAATGGAAAGGTTTTTCCGACTTTCATCACTTACCAGTTTCCCTTCCCCATTGACTCCAATCGTAGGGCACCCAGAGTTCATACCCGGCCTCTCCGATTCGGTCTTCTTCTTGCAGAGCTCGGAGGGACTTTTGAGAGCTTCGACGTTCCTGCGTTCATCTGGCTGGATACCTTCGGAGACTTTTCTCACTGGACAGCCCCCCCTCAAACTGGACCACTTGCGGACTATCCAATTGTCACACTTTCTGAGGTCCTTGCCTAACCTGGCTCTTTTTGCTTGAAGGCTTCACTCGTTCGAGGAGCTTTGTATGGGAGAGGGCCCGATCTGGGTGGGGTTCCTTATCAACCTCCTATAAATCTCTTCTGGATCTTCACGCCATTGATGACCCCCCATTTCTAGCGAAGTGGGAGAGAGACTTGTAAGTCTCCTTTACCGAGCCTCAAAAAGACCGCATACTTTTTTTTGTGCAGAAATCTTCCCTATGCAGCAAATACCAGCAGACCACATATAAGATCATGACACGCTGGTACAGAACTCCATCAGTTCTGGCAAACATATTCCCACATCAGATGGACCGCTGCTTGTGGTGTGGCCTTCACGCGGGAACTATCTTACATATCTTTTGGGAGTGTCCTGTGCTCGCCACTTTTTGGCAGCCTGTGCTTAAGCTGATACATAAATTCACAGACATTTCTCTGCAAGACGACCCAGCTGCAGTCTTGCTTAACCTCACCCCACTGTCAAGGAAAAGTTATCACAAATCTCTTTTAAATCATCTCCTGGGCTTGCCTTCCACCGTTATGGAAGCAACAGTCCTCCCCTACCGTGGCGCTGTGGCTCGCAAGAGTAAAGGACGTAGAGCAAGTGGAAGATCTGACCTCGGCCTTGAGGGATAAGACAGGGGAACACAAGTCCAGATGGTTCTATTGGAACCTTTTCCATTTCTCTGATGTATACCTCCAGTATACTCAGCAAGGCTAAGGGACCCCCACGGCCTGACTGGTGTTGTTGCTACCCACTCCCGGGAGTGTACTTTTCCACCCCCCCCTTTTTTTTTCTCTTCTCTTTCTATTTTTACTGTTCTACCCCCTCACTCTCCTTCTACATGTCTCCTCATTTATATTTTCTATTTTCTACTAAAATATATATACAAATCCGGTGTGCACAGGCCTGTAATATTCACCCATCTTGGACTTCCGTGTAAGACATGTAAGATCACCCCGGCAAAATAGAGTCACTCCCAATCCAACAAGCTAGTCTCTAGCACAATTGCTTAAACAGACGTGTTTACGTAGACCTGAACGTTCTATAGTTTTGATGGTATTTAACGAATGTGTTAACCTTCTAGCATTACAAGGTATACCCTTTGGGGGTAACTCATTAACATTGTACTAGATTGTTTGCACTGCGAAGTTGCTTGTTCATTGTACCTGTGACACATCTATAAATAACGAATTAAAAAAAAAAAAAAAAGAAAACAGATGGAGTCAAAGGCCCCCATCCCTGTTTAGAGTTTGTTTTTCACACCTTTTGATAACCGCTTGTTCTCTTGGTCCAAATTGTGCACCTCACTGTCCTTGAAAGAATGTCCCTGTTCTAAAAAAATAGAATTAATGTCTCTTGTTTAAAAAAGTATGCTGCAGTGACTTAAATATGGGTGCATCTGCCATTACAGTTTTCTCATACTGCAAAAGTCCCACACATACCACTGAGCTGGCCACTGAAGTCCACATAATGCAGCTTCCTGTGATGATGTGACAAGGATGATGCACTGTGAGAAGTGGCTTTGATAGGCTTCAAAACATCTTCAACAGAGCAAGTCCAGTTGAATGTGTTTAACCACTACTTGCTAAACTATATTCTGAATAATTGATGACCTGTAGAGTTGTGAAGAATCCTGGTTTTTAAGAGACCTTCAGGAGTATATTTTTAAAGCAGTGAATGTGACAATCTCCAAACATTTACCGATGGAGAATTATTCTCTGGATATTAAAGCACATGCACCAGGAGGGTTTACATACAGTGAACGTTTAGTTAATGCTTTATATGTATACCCCTTAGTGTTTTAGATATACACAAGAATGCAGTTTTACATACATATATATATATATATATACAGTATCTCACAAAAGTGAGCACAGCCCTCACATTTTTGTAAATATTTTATTCTATCTTTTCATGTGACAACACTGAAGAAATGACACTTTGCTACAATATAAAGTAGCGAGTGTACAGCTTGTATGACAGTGTACATTTGCTGTCCCCTCAAAATATCTCAACACACAGCCATTAATGTCTAAACCTCTGGCAACAAAAGTGAGTACACCCCTAAGTGAAAATGTCCAAATTGGGCCAAAAATGTCAATATTTTGTGTGAATTGACACCATTATTTTCCAGCACTGCCTTAACTCTCTTGGGTATGGAGGTCACCAGAGCTTCACAGGTTGCCACAGGTGTCCTCTTCCACTCCTCCATGATGACATCACCAAGCTGGTGGATGTTAGAGACCTTGCACTCCTCCACCTTCCCTTTGAGGATGCCCCACAGATGCTCAATAGGGTTTAGGTGTGGAGACATGCTTGGCCAGTCCATCACCTTTACCCTCAGCTTCTTTAGCAAGGCAGTGGTGGTCTTGAAGGTGTGTTTGGGGTTGTTAACTTGTTAGAATACTGCCCTGCGGCCCAATCTTTGAAGGGAGGGGATCATGCTCTGCTTCAGTATGTCACAGTACATGTTGGCATTCATGGTTCCGTCAATGACCTGTAGCTCCCCTGTGCCGGCAGCACTCATGCAGCCCCAGTCCATGACACTCCCACTACCATGCTTGACTGTAGGCAAGACACCCTTGTCTGTGTACTCCTCACCTGGTTGCCGCCACACACGCTTGACACCATCTGAACCAAAAACATTTATCTTGGTCTCATCAGACCATGGGACATGGTTCCAGTAATCAATGTCCTTAGTCTGCTTGTCTTCAGAAAACTGTTTGCAGGCTTTTTGTGCATAATCTTTAGAAGAGGCTTCCTTCTGAGACGACAGCCATCCAGGCCAATTTGATGCAGTGTGCGGCGTATGGTCTGAGCATTGACAGGCTGACCCCCCACCCCTTCACCCTCTGCAGCAATGCTGGCAGCACTCATACATCTATTTCCCAAAGACAACCTCTGGATATGACGCTGATCATGTGCATTCAACTTCTTTGGTCGACTATGGTGAGGCCTGTTCTGACTGTAACCTGTCGTGTTAAACCGCTGTATGGTCTTGGCCACCATGTTGCAGCTCAGTTTGAGCGTCTTGGCTATCTTCTTATGGGCTAGGCCAACTTTATGTAGAGCAACAATTATATTTTTCAGATCCCCAGAGAGTTCTTTGCCATGAGGTTCCATGTTGAACTTCCAGTGACCAGTATAAGAGAGTGAGAGCGATAACACCAAATTTAACAAACCTGCTTCCTATTCACACCTGAGACCTTGTAACACTGATGAGACCGGGGAGGGAAAATGGCTAATTGGGCCGAATTTGGACATTTTCACTTAGGGGTGTACTCACTTTTGTTGCCAGCAGTTTAGACATTAATGGTTGTGTGTTGAATTATTTTAACCACTTGCCGACCGTCAACTGCAGGTTGACGGCGACAATGTGGCTCTCCTGGGCAAACCGCCGTCATCTGACAGCGACTGCCAGATCGTGCACTGTGAGTGCGTGCGCGCCGCCAGAGGCACGCTCGCGCGCTCACTGTGTCCGGGGAGGGCCAGGGAGCGGGTGCGGCAGACTCGATCTCCGCCGGCTACCCGCGATGCCCCCCCGGAGTGAAAGAACGGAGGTCCGTGTAAGTAAACATGGACCTCCGTTCTGTTAGAGGGGGAAGGGAGTGATCACAGCCTTCCTCTACATGGAAGCTGTGATCACTCCCCTCCCCCTGCCAGTCAAACACTAAATCAGTTAGAACACGCCCAGGGAACATAGTTAACCCTTAGAGCGCCCCCTGCAGGTTAACCCCTTCACTGCCAATGGCATTTACACAGTAATCAGTGCATTTTTTTAGCACTGATTGCTGTATAAATGCCAATGGTCCCAAAAAAGTGTCAAAATGTTCAGACATGCCCGTTGCAATATCGCAGTAC
>BLSH010181633.1:372351-384042 GCA_018402905.1 Glandirana rugosa
CTTTTTCACCGTCCACCACTAGAGGGGTAATTTCTTTCGGAGTCTATCGTCTTTGATTGTCCTATTGGTCCATATTAAATTATTTGTCCTAAAGAATTGTAGAAAACATAAGTTTTTTTCACATCATAACGTGTGAAATGTAAAATTGGTTTTACAAAAAATAAAGGAGACCTTTATAACTAAAACTCTTTTTTTATTACAAGATTTCAAAAATAGGACACTGTCGTCCTGTATTTTACTCCCTTCTCCTAAAGTGAACCTACTCTTCTGTGTCTGTCGTTAAGGAATAAAATAATTTTTTCACACCATAAAAAGGATAAATGGGAAGATTTCCTCTCGTTTTCTGTTGGTACAGAAAGTAATTGGATTTATCCAGTAGGAACATAGACTGCAATACCACACTTTTTTAATAAAATAAGGAATTGCTGTCTGTGTCTTCTCATCCAAGTGAAATCCTCTTCCCTCATTTTATGTCCTGCTGTCACAGGATAAAAACTTTAGAACATTATTTTTTTCTCAAAATCAATATTTCCAGAGGAAATAAAAAACATTTTGGTTAAAATGTAAAGTGTGCAATACTACACTTTTTTTGAATACAAAAGATGTTAAGAAATCCTGTTTATTAAATTATACCTGGTTATCCTGTTAGTTTCTGCTATCTGAGGCTTTCTTTAATGGGGAGATCACCACCTGCCACTTTTTCAAGACAGCTTGGAAGCTTAGGAAGTGTAAAAATAACAGCCTACTGACACTATCAACAGATAATGAAAACATAGTGTTTCCACTATGTATTTAATATTAGTTTACTTTTCATAATTTTCTCTGTAAAATATGTGTTTTAAATTTTTGTTCTGACTATTTTATAATGTTGTATTTTTGAATGTAACTTTTTTATGCTATATTAAAATTCAGGCAATAGTAGGAGGTCAGTATACCCAATCAGCTGTTATGTAGGGACTTTTGTCTAATGCAGTGCTTCTCAACTCCTGTCCTCAGGACCCACCAACAGGCCAGATTTTAAGTATTACCTTGGGGAGATGCAGACTAGAATACTGCAATCACTGAGCAGCAAATGATATCACCTGTGATGTATTTCAGTTATCCTGCAAACCTGGCCTGTTAGTGGGTCCTGAGGACAGGAGTTGAGAACCACTGGTCTAAGGCTAATCAATGGCTCTATAGTCTATGTGTTTTTTCTGCATTTTGCAGTTTGCAGAAATGCACTACAGTGCATTTAACATGGTTTCTTATGGATGTAGTTCACCTCTGTGCATTTGCGGCATTGCGTTTTTTGAAAAGGGTTGGGGACTTTTTTCTCACTGCAGTTTGCGTTTTGCATGCAATAGACTTCAATGGAGCTGTACCAGAAACGCAAGTGTTGCATTTTTATGCGTTTTTACCGTGATTTTACCGCGATTTGCGTTTTTAAATATCCCCAGCAACCGACCCCCCCCAAAAAGACGTGGTAAAAAAACACAGAAAGTACAGCCGCATAGGTGTGAACCTAGACTTATTGCATTGATGGAGAGTGCTTGGCTGGTATATTTCCTTAGGTTTCTTGGCCCATTGAACAATGGAAGTTTATTTTATAGCGTTTTATTAGTACCAAACAATGATCACAGTAAATATACTGAATGCTTTGTGCTTCCCTCAGAGAAGGGTCATTAAAACTTATTTAGAAAGAAAAATGATTTTGGTACAAAAGCAACGGAGAAAGAAAAAATAAAAATGTTGTTAACTATTGAAAGCATTAGTCTTTTAACTTCAAATACATTTTAGCTTGAAAACTGTAACAAAACAAGGGAAGCCAAAATTATATGAGATAAATATGAACTATAATGAATAAATATGGGATGGAATACAGTGTTCCACTTAATGGTAAATAGAAAGGTAAAGTAGATGTAAACCCAATTAGTATTATATCTTGTTTAGGCTTTCACATGTTAATACATTTTTCTTGTTCAATAATTTTATTGAAAAAAATCAGAACAACATCACTGTCATAGTTGGTACAAGTATAATACAAAGTGGGGTTTGTACACAATTCAAGGACAGTAAGTATCACAGCAATATGAAATACGAAAACATAATTACATCACAAAAAGTGGATTGATAACAACCAATAAGAGACAAAAAGGAATTGGGGCCACAAGCTCTGCTCTGCAAAGCTATAAGACTTTGGGCTGCAAGTGCCCTAACAATGAATCTGAGGTGCTAAAAAAAAGGTGAATGTATTTTTAAAAATCTGTTCTCAATCTTTTTATACCTCACACATTGCACAAAATGTGGAAACAATGTTCAGTTCTCTCTTTGCTGCAGCTGCGATTGTCACTTGCAGCCATAACACCCATCCAGCACTTGGGGGGGAGAACGGGTTCTGATCTAATGCTAGGGGCGGGTCCCTTTTGCCAGGGGTAAGGAGACTGTAATTGACCACCATGAAGAAGAAGACTTGCTTGGCTGCAGGTGCCAATATCAGAATGAAGTGGTCTCACTGTGACTGAGAAAACAACAATTAATTGACAGTTTGGGAAGAATTGTGGAATTGCTAATGAGCATTTGGTATCTTTGTTGAAATAATCAGGCACCTGACAGTGTTGCCAACCTCCACAGCATTTTTTACTGACAAAACAGGAAAAATTTACTGATGGAGCACATTTATTACTGACAACCTGAAAAATGAAGGAACTCTTATTAAAAACAAAGACAAACAATATATAAACAGTATAAACACAATATGGAAACACTGACAATACCCATCACAAGTAGTTTGCCTGGTTTATACTTAAAAGTCAACTTGGCATGATAAATTATCAGCCCCTGATATTTACAGACACTTGTAGAAATCACTGATTTTTTACAAACTGTCTGTAAATTTACTGACGGTTGACAACCCTACCACCTCTTTTGGGGGGAGAGGACATGTGAAAAACCTTTGCCACATCTTTGTCTAAAAGCTTTTTTTTCTTGCTGACATTTTATAATGACTCTTTATTTGAGACTCTTGGAGTTTTTTTCCCAGATTACATTTTTATACTACCCTCTTTCTCTTGCGCTTTTCTTTTTTAAATTTTTTTCTAATCAGATTTTATTTAGTTTAATTTTTTTTTCCTCACAACAAAAACATGCAAACAAAGCATAACAAACATCACATAGACCGAAAAAATAAGGCGCCCACCTATAAAACAACTTATATTTATAATTCATATAATAATATAAACAGATATTTATAATTCGGAGTTGCCTACTCCACTAACGGGGACATAGACTCCATTCATTGTGCCCAGATGGCATCAAACTTGCTCATTGGGTTTCCTAACAAATAAGTATGTTTTTCAAAAGAAATAAGCCTATTAAGATCACAAATCCAGTCAGACAGAGTGGGAGGATAAGAGGAGGCCCTCTTAAGGGCAATTTGTCTGCGTGCCACAAAAAGAGCATATAGAATAGTATTAGAAATAGGAGGAATATAGAAAGTAGGATCAGGATAGCCCAATACTCATACTGTAAGTGGTTGGACTGAAATGTTTAGATCAAAAATCCTATTGAGTGTACCAACCACCTCCTCGCAATATCTCTGGATTTTGGGGCCCCGCCACAGGAGATGTATAAGAGTACCTGAATTGCCACATCTGGCACATGCTGGATCAGGCCTATAGAGTACAAAAATTCCAGGGTTTTATATATACCCTGTGTAAAATAAAATCTGCGTCAATTTATGAGATGGAGAGAGAGGCAAGAGGAAGAGACCGAAGTATCTCCCCCCAGCCAATATCTCGTTCTCCTCCTGCCTTGGAACGAATAGGAACCCTCAATAAAAAAGTTTCTAATAGGACCTTGTATGTTAAAGAGATACGTCCCTTAGTTAGTTGACTTTGCTTGCACTATTCTATCCAAGGCAGCAATGGGAGGAAAGAATAACTTTCTGTCACTTACTTCTGATCCCTGAACTCAGCTTCATCTACTTCTGATCCCTGAACTCTGTGTCAATTACTCCTGACACCTAAAGTCTGCATCACTTACTTCTGATCCCTGATGTCTGCCTCACTTACTACTGACCTCTAATTCTGCATCACTGACCCCTGAATACTGCGTAACATACCTCTGAACCCCTGCACTCAATGACCCTTTAAGCTATGGCCATTTTTCAGTGCAATGAAAAGCACATCTAACGTTTGCCCTTATTTTCGCAGACTGGATGGCCCAACATATGATTTTGTACATACCAACAGATAGAAAAGAAATGTAATGTTGCGTTGTCTCTTCAAATCATAAATATGCATAAAGTACCCATATATGGATTAAGTAGTATATGCAAAAGTCTCATCTAATGGGTGACATAAAGGGTTCAAACACACTGTGATATCAAAAATGTCCGATAAAAACCCCTTTCACATCAGGGCGGCGGTCCGTTAGCAGTAAAACGCAGCTGTTTAAGTGGCGCTTTGTGTCACTAGCGGGCACATTTAACCCCCTGGAAGGGGTTAAAAAAGGGTTAAAAGCACTTCGGAAGCACTGGCCATTCATTCCTATGGCAGGGGCGGTTTAGGAGTGGTGTATACATCGCTCACACACCGCCCCAAAGATGCTGCTTGCAGGACTTTTTTTTTCCCGTCCTGCAAGTGCACCGCACTGGGGTGGCAGGAGAGGCAGTTTTCAGGTGCTTTACAGTAACTGTAACGCTAAAACACCTGAAAACTGCCTCAGTGTGAAAGGGGTCAAAGAGTAGTGCAACTGTGGTCTTCAGTGTCAGTGCTTCTTTATTCCACCAAATTCACACAAAAAGCCACTTACCAGATACCTAAACCTTATAAAAGTCTCATTGTGCTTTATATCAGTAGTAGGAAACACAGGCAGCCAGGATATAATCCACCTGCACACAAGTAGATTAGAGTGTGTTTGAGCACTTTATGCCATCCATTAGATGAGACCTTTGCACATATTACTACTTACTTCATATAGAAGTACTACTATATATGATTTAAAGAGATGGTGCAACATTATCTTTCCGTTATATCTGTTGGTACTGTATATGTATTCCTATATCAGTGAGTGCTACTGTTTCAATATTCTGATCATTGGTGAACTATTTTGTTAACACAGTTGTCGCATATGATTTGGTTTATTTGTGCATATTATTTCATTTTAATTGTGATTGGACACTAAACACAAATTATTTAGGTGTTATATAATTTTGCACACAGACCTATTGCTTTCAGAAGATGCCCCTGACTGTGCCCCTGTAGCTCCCTAGAAGAGTTTTGTTTGTGTGGGTGCATTTGTTTTTTTGCCTGACTAAGTAATAGATCTGTATTCAGGGGTGGCACCATGGCTCTTCAGTTGCAAAGATTGTTTTTTTTTCCCTCAGTGTTTAGCCTTGCTATTGCTTCCCTGTGTCTTATGGTTTGGGGTGGGGTGGGCCAAATAGGCGAAACTGCATGTCTGCATTGTCCTGTGCATGTGCAGTGGGTAGTCACAACAGTCATTCACAAATGTGCAGTTGTTTGCCGAGCCATTTACATGGCTTTCTCTCCCTGCATGTGCACAGTAGGCTCATGAAATACCAATGCCTGAGCACGCCCAGTAGATGAAATGCGTTGGGAGGGGCTAAACTTGTGACATCCCCTCCACTGGTTGGAATGAGCAGCCAATGGAAAAGGGCTAACAGTGATGTGTGTGTCTCATGGCTATTACTATATGGCTTCTATGTAAATGCGCAGTTTGTGCTGTTATTACTTTACTTCAGTAAAACAAAATAGTTAAATGTATATACATAGAAAGCATTGTATGCACAGTATATGATTTGCATAGCACTTTTTATATTTTTTTTGTGGAACTAGATATTAGTTTAGTTTACTATTTGCATATGTCTTAAAACGCTACACCTCTTTTTACAATAGTTTCACAGCCTCTAAACATGTTTGGTACAAGATCCCTTATTGTGAATAATGCCATAGTCAAGGCCACAGGAAAAAAAAAATCTAGCTTTCTGCCAAACTTCTGATGGGACAAAGAACACCACAGTTCAAATGACAGAATCTAGTTCACTCCAAAGAGGCACATTCCTAAACCCCTGGCCAAAAGTTTAGGAAGAACTGGAAAGGAGGCCAGTCTTTTCCCAGAGGACAGCAAAGAGCTCTGTTTCAGGAACCCTGGATTTATCCAAGTCATTCTGAGACCGTACTTCTCCAGACCTGTCTTTTGGGTGCCTGGTTGCTCCTATTTTGACATATGTGGGCATCCCCAATCTCTGACACTGTGACTTTCAGGAAAATCTCTTCAGGCCATGCCTGGAAACTCAGTCTTCTGCCATGTCTCTGAACATTTTGCTCCAGCAAGAAGAGACAATTTCTTCCAACTTTTTTTTTTGTTCAATATTTTTATTGAGGTTTGTCAAAGAGAACATAAATGATGAACATTATCTGCTATACAACAGGAGTTAGTAAATAGTATTGCGTGAAAGGGTTCAAATGCTGAATCAATAATAACAAACATGTGTGAACATTTTAAGCCATTCCAGGTGCTGAATGTAAGGTGTGGAGTATTGTCTAGCACCCCCAGACACCTCATCTGGGTACAAACTATGCCATGAGGGGAAGACAACATGTCCAACCTTTAAGTACTTATTCGAACAATATTAATGAAAGGAACGTTAGGTTCCTGGGTAGCAGTGATAGAGTTAAAGTCTTTGGTACAAAGTAAGTGCTATATGACATTAAATGGAGTACAGAAAGGATCAAATGAGGCCTGGTGGCCATTCAGTAAATAAAGAGGAAGGGTAATCTACCAAAAGTTGCATAAGGGTATATTGAAACGTTATGAGCATAGAACACATTGGGGTTGATTTACTAAAGGCAAATCCACTGTGCATTACAAGTGCACTGTAAGTGCACTTGGAAGTGCAGTCGCTGTAGGTCAGAGGGGAAGATCGAAATGAGGAGAAGCTCTGCTGATTTCTATCATCCAATCATGTGCAAGCAAAAATGCTGTTTTTTATTTTCCTTGCATGTTCCCCTCAGATCTACAGTGACTGCCAGCCTTTGGCTCTCCCTGTGTCTCATCACCTGACCTGGGCAGAGAGAAATTTCTGACCTCTTCTGCTCCATTTCTCAGATTGGAGGATAATTTTATTTTTATGTGATCTTTCATTTGCTAAAATGTTACAATGTTATTTTTGGTTTATTGCATTGCAGGACTCAAGCTAAGACACTTCACCCATAGTGTTACACAAAGCTAGAAGTGCTTATTTGGAATAGAATTAAAAAATAAATACAGTACACCCCATAAATTGGACACATATTGGTTACTAAGGATGAGTGAGCTTGAGCATGGGGCTGCCAAATCTGCTAATTTTATACCACTGATTAGAATAAATTTAACACTCAGATCTTGGCTCATATCATGCAGTATCACTGTAAACTCTAAATGCAACCTATTATCAGTTTTTCTTTAATATTAAAATGACCTTTCATTAACAATGCATTTTTTGCAATTCCACAGCTACAGCCAAAATGTCAAACAGGCACTCTGACATCTTCCAGCCCTATGGGTACAATGTGGTTAAGACACAGTTTATAACTGACCTTGTAACTTAAATTATCCGCAGGTCTGAAATATATATATATATATATATATATAATACCTATAGAGAAAATATAGAACATCTGTGTGCTCTGTCAAAAGGAGTTCTGCACAAGACCAAGGGATGACAAAGCAGCAGACTGCCTCTTTCACTGTCATTAAGTGAAGTTTGCCATCACAGTGCATGAATCCCCTCTCTGACCCCCTGTGGAACTGTGACTACATAAAATGGTAATACCGCAAACATTGTCACTGTATATGACAGTAAATCATGAAAAAGCAGTGGGGCGCTCAGCGTGTGTATGCATGAAATATTCCATCAAGGTACAGAGTTTTCTGCTGTACCCTGTTACTATATGTAGCAACACGAATACAAAACAACTAAGAAGACCTCTGCATAGTGATACTAGCTGTCCTTTTTCACTCTGTGCTGGACACATGCTGGGTTGACTAATATCAAATTATGACATTTCTCATTATGTAAATTCCTCAGTATATACACATATCTAAAAACATTAACAGATATACCTCGAAAAAATATTGCTAAAACACTTACAATTTAAAGCAGCACCAGATATAATAAGTTGGAATGAGCAACTATTGATATTACACTGTAAAGATTAACCTAAAATACACTATATTAACAAAAGTATTGGGACACCTGCCTTTACAAGCACATAAACTTTAATGGCATCCCAGTCTTAGTCTGTAGGGTTCAATAGGGAGTTGGCCCACCCTTTGCAGCTATAACAGCTTCAACTCTTCTGGGAAGGCTGTCCACAAGGTATAGGAGTGTGTTTATGGGAACGTTTGACCATTCTTCCAGAAGAGTATTTGTGATGTCAGGCACTGATGTTGGACGTGAAGGCCTGGCTCGCAGTTTCCACTCTAATTCATCCCAAAAGTGTTTTATCGGGTTGAGGTCAGGACTGTGTGCAGGCCAGTCTAGTTCCTCCACCCCAAACTTACTCATCTGTGTCTTTATGGACCTTGTTTGTTCACTGGTGTGCAGTCAAGTTGGAGCTGTTTCCACAAAGTTGGGAGCATGAAATTTTCCAAAATGTCTTGGTATGCTGGCACCTTAAGAGTTCCCTTCACTGGAACTAAGGGGCCAAGCCCAACCCCTAAAAAACAACCCCACGCCATAATCCCCCCTCTACCAAATGATTTGGACCAGTGCCTGACCTCACAAATGCTCTTCTGGAAGAATGGTCAAACATTCCCATAGACACACTTCTAAACCTTGTGGACAGCCTTCCCAGAAGGGTAGAAGCTGTTATAGCTGCAAGGGGTGGGCCAACTCAATATTGAACCCTACTGACTAAGACTGGGATAGTATTAAAGTTCAGGTGCGCGTAAAGGCAGGTGTACCAATAGTTTTTGCAATATAGTGTATATGCTGCTTCACATGTGTGGATTCATTTTATTTTGTTTGTCTAAGCTGAAATCCAGGCCTGCTAACAACACGGAAGGAATACATACTGTACGTGGGAGTTGTTTTTTTAACCTGCCAAGGGACTTTTATACTGTATCTGTCCGTGTAGTTATGAGATTTACACATTCGTTGCAGACAGTACAACTGGTTTGGTCAATGCAGTTAGGTCACTTTCCTGCCCATAGCCTGTTATTGGACATCAGACTGATGAAGTCATCCCTCTGCTCTCTTCTTCTACTGGCAGGTTCCCTGACATTCAAAAATACATACAGGCCCATTGCATTGGCTCTATGTGTGCTGTGTTGCTGTGACATTCATTGTAAATGTATAGTAGAGGGCAACACACAATGAACCGCAGCACACCGCAAAAAGTAATCGTAGTTGTAATGCGCTTTAACTCCTGTGTTAACGATTGCAAGGGAGGAAAAGAGGGTGAATCCAGCTTCAAATTTTTTTGAATGAATGCATATTGAATTAATTGGTGTTTAAATGTATCAAAAATGTATCAAAAGTGTCTATTTCCTGAGAGCAGAGGCTCTGTAGAATAACATGATGGTAGTTACAGTTATTAATGTTGCACAATAGTGTTACACTAAAATGAATTGTAATGCACACAAACACAATATAATATCCAATTTCTGGTCAAATATAAAAGAAGAAGTTGTGTCGAGTCAATGGGTACCAAACATGGAAAGCCTGAAAATTGCACATGCCCATGAAATGACAATAAGCTATAGTACCCAAAATTGTCCGTAGGTAACACTTTAAAAGCCTTTATAATTCATCAGTCTATGGTAGAAGTAATTACGACAGAAGGCTCTAGAATTATTGCCCCTACTCTGACACTCATGGTGTTATCTCACACATGAGGTGCAATTGGTGTTTACATACACATTTGCACTTTGTGTATGTTTGCATTCACACGTGTACACAGGGAAACGGAGTTGATTTTATTTTTTTTCCTATTATTTTATTATATTTTCAATTTTCAACCTTTTTTCATTTACTTTTATTGCTATCACAAAGGGTATAACATGAGCATGGTGATGGCATGATCAGGTGACAGGTACTCTTTGTAGAAGCAATGGAGACCCCTAATGTCTTCCCTACTCTCCACTGTAGCTATTCAGGCACATATCGCACTTGATTAACTGTTTCCATGGCTACAGCAGCCAGGGAATGCTTGTCGCTTCCAGGTACACTAGTCTCAGGGGGATGCTCCCTGACCTTCTCCTGCTCTCCATCCTGAAAGTGTTTACCACAGTCTTAGACTTCATGCACACAGGACGTTAAAAAAGTCCTAAAAATGTTAATAGCTTATCAGTGATTTTTTTCAGCTTTTACTAGAATTATATTACCAGCTTTTTTTGCGGTTTTAAAGGGCCAGCGTTTTTTTTCACATTTGATCTAAAACGTCCAAAAACGTTGGGGATGGACGTTAGACGTGTTTTTGAGTGTTTTTGGGCATTTTTGAGCATTTGGACGTTTGTACAGCTGAAAAACATCTCTCAGAACCTTCCGGTCTTGGGTTTTTTTACAGCTCAAAAACGTCACTGCTAAAACCAGTTGATAACAGCCTATGTGTGCATGAACACATAGGATAACATGATGGAGGGTTTATTGATTGTAGAAAAAAACGTCTGCAGCTAAAAACAGCTGCTGTAAAACAGTCAAAAAACGTCCTGTGTGCCTGAGGTCTTAAGCTCCCCAGAGGGACGAGAGAGCCTGGAAACCACAGTGGGTGATAAGGGAGCTTCAATTTCAAGTGCAGTAGAAGTGATTGAATGGCTACATAGTCACCCAGATCACTTTTACTGAAAAGCTTGCCGCTGGCTGCAAAAAGACTACAGCTGTAAGCTTGCTTTGACCACTTGAAGTCCAGGACATTTATACAATATGTCATAAAATGCTCAGTATACAGTGAGTACAGTAGTTATTAGTATAAAATATGATATAGTGTCTATAGTGCAGAGCTCAGGAGTGCATTATGAATGACATCTCCTAAATCCACAGTAGCTTGGTGATCTGTTAATCTCCTTGTATTGCTATCTTTATGACCTCCAAAGTATACAAAAACAAAATAACTCAATAATAAAAAAATAAATCACATTATTAGCCATATATCAAAAATGTAAAAAACTGGGAGTGTAAAAAACACTCCCTGGTATTTAAAAAGAAAAACATTTGCACAGATGGTTTACCTTATTTCAAGATACATACATTGTTCCTATGATGGTACATCAAATACATGATCATTTTAAGATGCCATTTAAATCAGAAATAAATCTCAAATATAATATGCATCATTACAAACAGGTATCCCATACATCTATGCATTTCTGCAATCTCGCCCTCTTCTTCAGGACAAGGGAAAGCCCAATAAATCATGGAATTCATCCTAGTGTAATATATGTACAACAATGTCAGTACCTGAAAGTCATTCCCTTAAACATGACTGCATGTCATTTTTGCATGGACAAACAACATGCATATCTCAATTAACCCATCCCAGTATAAGTTCCTGATCCCCTGGAAAGGGGGTCATTTAAAGGCTCTCCAATGGTTAATAAATAACCCTCCTTCAACCTAACCCCCCTAGTACAGACCATTATCCCCCCCAGGACAGACCCCAACCTAACCATGAGTACATACCCCCTGCAAGTGCATAATTTCCC
>BLSH010181633.1:384439-396345 GCA_018402905.1 Glandirana rugosa
CGACAGTAGTAAGTCTTATTTAATATAGTGATCTCTCACACGAAACAAACCACGTATAATTTATCAGTAAAGACGTTGTAATAAGAATGTGTCACCTGGTTGATCGTAGTTAAATGGGTACATATTTGGATTTCTTTTTCTTTATATAAGGGTTATTCACGGTCAGTTCCAAATCTATAAATAAAATCGTGACCCAGTTTTTCTTTTCGTCTATGAGTCAACTATACTCTTTATAAATTTCCTATGCAAGTGAAAAATCTTTTTTATTATTTACGTGGAAAAAATCAATTTTTTTTTTACACGTAAATAATAATAATAAAAACCATTCTCTCTTCCTGTCAGATTGTATCTGCTTGCCTGTACGGGATGTACAGGCACACAGATACACTGGCAGATCGGCTGGAGACCTGCATGGCACCAGCAATCTGCTGATCACTGGTGTAATGCTTTACAGGCTCTACAAAAATAATAATAATAAATGCACATTTTTTTTTTAACTAAAAAAGGTGCATTTATTATTTTTTCTAAAAAGTGAACGTATCCTTTAAATATTTCTCATATCAACTGAGTATCTGCTTTTCTTTTTGACCCAGTGCTAAAATAAATATCTAAACCTTGACTGGCACTTATTGGGAATATATTTCTTTTTCTTTAGGTTTATACATGGGTAAATTGATGCTAGTTGGTCCACTGTGTAAGAATAATGTTGCAGAAATGACTATTTAATATGCACCAAACAAAGCACACTCTCTAGTGATATAATTTATTCTGAATGATGACAGCATACATTTGATCTGGGCATCATGCAGAGCACATATCATAAAGGTATCTTACACGAAACTGTGCTATTTATGTCTTTTTTCATTTTCCTAAAAATTTCAGAAGGCACTCCTAGACATGACTTTTACCAAACTACAACTATTCAGTATTGTTTGATGCTTTTTTCACTGGCCCACAAAGGTTTAATTTGCTGTATTATGCAACAGAATATGAAATCTAGGAAGACAGCTGCGACGCCAATGTTTTTCATTAAACTTTTCATTAAAAAAGACTGACATGTACCTTCTAGTTCTTTGCTCATCTATTGAAATGTCTGAATTTTTCAGCCTGTCTCTATGGGAATATCAAACAATGAGAAATGTGAGATCTTGCTTCTTCAATTCTTTAGGTATCTAACAGTGGTTTCTATATGTCATTAAGAAGAAAATAAAGATTTTTTGTATGGAAACATTTAGCAACAGAAAGGACACATTCTCTAGTGACAGCAGCAATGTCTTGTGCTTATGACCTCTAAACATCTAATGACAGCAATAAAAAAATCTTAAAAAAAAACATTTAATGACATGATTAAAAAAATTTTTTTAGGACAAGAGGTTATTAAGTAAATGAGTCAATGCTGTTCATTGCTACTTTATGCCTTCTGGCAGCTGCATAGGAGATGGTCATACATGGATATAAGGAATTCACATCCATGGCTATAATGTATGTTCATTTTAATTGATAAAAATACACACAGCTTCTGCCATGAGATTCAATTCATGTATCAAAGGAAAAAAACAGACCAGGTTATTTTGCAGGCAACTGTCTCCCTTATACTCTGGTTGGCGAGGGCAACTAATGATCCAAATATTATAATAATGATGCATTGCAAAGCCTTATAGGTGCATTCTGACATCATGATGTTGATGTGTTTATTTGATGGCTAGTAAGGGTCTGCCAATTATTCTGCCAATAATTGAATGAACTGGTAAATCTGCACACACAATCCTTCATTATCTTAAAGTAAATGGCACACTTTAATGAAGGGTCTAATCAAGACCACTGCTTCTCAACTCCAAAAAAATAAAATGGCATACAAAGGGGACACAAGTCAGTGCATCACAAATAGTTTGTGTCTTTAACATTCTAATAATTGAAAAAAAAATAGTATATTTTAATTATTTATTATATTTTTTAGGGATGTGGTAAATCCACAAACAACAGCTTAACCACTTAACAACCGCCCTATAGACAAAAGACGTCTACAGGGCGGTTGCTTTATTCTGGGAGGGCGTCTATGGACGTCCTCCCACGTATACGCATCATGGATCGCGGTGAATGGCCGCTGTGAGCGGCCTTTCACCACGTGATGGCGCAATCACATGTAAACAAGCTGGCGGAAGTGTCGGCTCTTCTCTCTCATCTCCGCACCGAACGATGCAGTGTAAGAGGAGAGAGGGGGAGAGAGGACGTGTGCAGCTCTGTGGGCGATGTGTAATGCCCACAGCGCTGCCAAGTGACAGAATGCACCCCCAGTCCTAGTAGCTGCAATCATTATAAAGTGCATAATCATACAGTGCAACTAATAAAAGTGCATATAATAAAGTTTTTTGGAAATATCTAGAGGGCACATATAAGCAGTCCAAGGTGATAGTGTTCCAAATGCCAAACAGAGTGGATGTTGTGAATGAAGACTCAATAATAGTACATAAACACCACTATAGTGAATATCCACTATCGATTACTGTGCTTACCAGAACACTGTTAAAGTAGGGCATATATGCTCACCCATAGCTTGTAGACTCTATAACCTTCACAAAGACCAAATAATATACACTAATTTGTTTTGTTTTTTACCAAAGATATGTAGCAGTATACATTTTGGCTAAAATTTATGGAGAAAAATTACTAATTTGTAAAATTTTAAAACAGAAACGAAGAAAAATTCATTTTTGTACAAAATTTTCAGCCTTTTTTTAATTATAGCGCAAAAAATAAAAAACCCAGTGGTGATTAAATACCACCAAAAGAAAGCTCTATTTGTGTGAAAAAAAGGACGCAAATTTCATATGGGTGCAGTGTTGCATGACTGAGTAATGTGAGAGCACTGAAAGCTGAAAATTGGTCTAGTTAGGAAGGGGGTTTGAGTGCCCAGTGGTCAAGTGGTTAAATAACAGTAAAGCCAAAATAATGCCACTCTAGGTGAGTGACCAACTCTCACATGTGTATTGGATCCAAGGGTGCTGCACAGCTCGTCTGTGAGATTCAGTAATATACTCAAATCCAAAATATTGCTGCACTCCTTGGTATCTTTATTGAGGAAGTAAAATGATATCACATGTATGACAGGAACATTAAGGCCTCATACACATGGACTTTTTTGACGCCGGCGTTTTCTGGCGTTTTTTGCAGCTCTCCATGTTAGTCAATGGCCCCTTAAAAACGCCAACGTTTTTGTGCTGTAGATGGCATCGGCATTAGTGAGCTGAAACTGGAACCCATGGCCAGCGCGTTTTGAGGCTGTAACGTTTTGGTGTTTTTTGACGCCGACGCCACAAAACGCCAACAAACGCCAACTAACGCCATACCGGCGTTAATCGGCGTTTTTTGATGCCGACGTTTTTAGGTTGAAAAATAGCAGAGGGATGATTTTTTTTTAAAAAAAAGCCTATTGACGCCTACGCTCACTAACGCCGATGCATAATGCCGAAAAATGCAGATTTTTTTCCCTTGACCTCAGGCCCGAGGTGACGTGTTTCACGGGAAATTCAGATACTCAAACTACATATACACATACATTGCATGTACCATATATACAGCATGTAAAAGCTAAAGACAAACAGCATTCTCAGCACTACCCTTCTCTGTAGGGATGTAAATAACTGCAATGAATGTTCATAAAATAGTATGGTGCACTGTCCAGATAGATATCCAGGGCATAAAACTTGAATAAAGTCTAAGGAACTGTCTGGAGATGATGTAAGAAACTGTGACTGTAATCCAAAGTGGGAGCAAGGCTGCCTGCTCAAAAGGGCTGGGAACCCGCACTGCAACAGAAGAGGGAAGGGAGAGAGAGGCGCCAGGTGACCACTTGGTGTAGTACCGTTTTATTATAAACAAATAAATAACATAAAAATGTTCCACTCACAAAGGTGTCAGATGTAAGAGTCTAGAACCAGAGAGAGCTCAGTGTAATGTCCCACCTGTGGCCAGGCATACAGTCCATGCCACAGCAACAGTTCCAATGGTAGCAGGATGTTGAAGGATGCTGAGGAGTGAGCTGTCAAGATTGGGGAAGTGATCTGTCAAACCTCAGAGGGGAACAGCTAATTGGAACGTGTTTAGGAGACAAGCCACGGCAATTAAAATTGCCAGCAGACTTAAAAGCTTTCCCTGCACTGTGTCCTCTATTGGCTGAGGAAATTGCCACCAAAATGCGTTCTGATTGGCTGTTCCCCTCCGAGGTTTGATTGAGCGCTCTCCAGTTCTAGACTCTTACATTTGAGACCTTTGTGAGTGGAACATTTTTATGTTCTTTATTTGTTTATAATAAAAGGGTGCTACACCAAGTGGTCTTCTGGCTCCTTTCTCTCCCTTCCCTCTACCATATAAGTATAAAATATATATATATATATATATATATATATATATATATATATATATATATATATATAGACACACACAGTATCTCACAAAAGTGAGTACACCCCTCACAAATTTGTAAATATTTTATTATATCTTTTCATGTGACAACAATGAAGAAATTACACTTTGCTACAATGTAAAGCAGTGAGTGTACAGCTTGTATAACAGTGTAAATTTGCTGTCCCCTCAAAATAACTCAACACACAGCCATTAATGTCTAAACTGCTGGCAACAAAAATGAGTACACCCCTAAGTGAAAATGTCCAAATTGGGCCCAATTAGACATTTTCCCTTCTCGGTGTCATGTGACTCGTTTGTGCTACAAGGTCTCGGGTGTGAATGGGGAGCAGGTGTGTTAAATTTGGTGTTATCGCTCTTTCTCTCTCATACTGGTCACTAGAAGCTCAACATGGCACCTCATAGGAGAGAACTCTCTGAGGATCTGAAAAAAAAGAATTGTTGCTCTACATAAAGATGGCCTAGGCTATAAGAAGATTGCCAAGACCCTGAAACTGAGCTGCAGCACAGTGGCCAAGACTATACAGTGGTTTAATAGGACAGGTTCCACTCAGAAAAGGCCTAAGCTTGTTGAAGAAACCAGCAGGGTGAGCACATACAGCACTGTGTTGCTTTAACTGACAATTGCGCGGTCATGTGACGCTGTACCCAAATGAAATTTATGTTCTTTTTTCCCACAAATAGAGCTTTCTTTTGGTGGTATTTGATCACCTCTGCGTTTTTTAACTTTTGCGCTATAAACAAAAAAAAGCGAACATTTTAAATAAAAAAACAATATTTTTTTACTTTCTGCTATAAAACATTCCCACGGTCGACCAAAGAAGTTGTGTGCACATGCTCAGAGTCATATCCAGAGGTTGTCTTTGGGAAATAGATGTATGAGTGCTGCCAGCATTGCTGCAGAGGTTGAAGGGGTGGGGGGTCAGCCTGTCAGTACTCAGACCATACGCCACACACTGCATCAATTTGGTCTGCATGGCTGTCATCCCAGAAGGAAGCCTCTTCTAAAGATGATGCACAAGAAAGCCTGCAAACAGTTTGCTGAAGACAAGCAGACTAAGGACATGGATTACTGGAACCATGTCCTGTGGTCTGATGAGACCAAGATAAACATATTTGGTTCAGATGGTGTCAAGCGTGTGTGGTGGCAACCAGGTAAGAAGTACCAAGACAAGTGTGTCTTGCCTAAAGTCAAGCATGGTGGTGGGAGTGTCATGGTCTGGGGCTTCATGAGTGCTGCCAGCACTGGAAAGCTACAGTTCATTGAGGAACCATGAATGCCAACATGATAACGACACAGAGCATGATCCCTTCCCTTCGGAGACTGGACTGCAGGGCAGTATTCCAACATGATAACGACCCCAAACACACTTCCAAGATGACCACTGCCTTGCTAAAGAAGCTGAGGGTAAAGGTGATGAATTGGCCAAGCATATCTCCACACCTAAACCCTATTGAGCATCTGCGGGGCATCCTCAGATGGAAGGTGGAGGAGTGCAATTTCTCCATTATCCACCAGCTCCATGATATCATCATGGAGGAGTGGAAGAGGACTCCAGTGGCAACCTGGGAAGCTCTGGTGAACTCCATGCCCAAGAGGGTTAAGGCAGTGCTGGAAAATAATAGTGGCCACACAAAATATTGACACTTTGAGCCCAATTTGGGCATTATTACTTAGGGGTGTACTCACGTTTGTTGCCAGCGGTTTAGACATTAATGGTTGTGTATTGAGTTATTTTGAGGGGACAGCAAATTTACACTGTTATACAAGCTGTACACTCACTACTTTGCATTGTAGCAAAGTGTAATTTCTTCAGTGTTGTCACATGAAAAGCTATAATAAAATATTTACAAAAATGTGAGGGGTGTACTCACTTGTAAGATACTGTATATACAGGGGGTTAGCTCAATAGGGTTCACCTTTCCTGGAAAAAGGCAGTCCAAACAGCAGGTTTACTTAAAATATGGCTTGTAGCCAGGTCTATTTAAAAGATTGCATATTAAAAACAAAATAAACTAAACAGAAAATAAATCCTCGCCATCCAGGCACTAACTAAACAGTACAGCTTTCCTAACTGACCAGCGTAGGGCTTCTCCCAGACACCCACAAAACATAGACTGTGCAAACCTTTTGTCTTAGTCCATAAGCAAACTTCCCTGTGCCAGCTCTCACAGGCTGATGGTTCCCTAAATTTCAGGCCAGAGCAAAATTTTCCTCTGAACCTGGTTATTTAAACCACATTATGGTGGATTCCAGTGGACCATAAAAACTGGTCCTGAACCAATCCTGCCAAGGTGGCTGGTAAAACTTGGACTGGATCCATTCCAAATGAACGCACGCAAGGCGACACATAGCGACCATCGATCACCTCGCCTCACATAAAATCACAGGTGTTTGTAACTTTAGATGTGTTCTGATCTGAAGAAGGGCGTAAGCTTGTAAGCCCGAAACGGACATCATTGAACGCTTTAATATGTAATTTTCTGCTTGAACATTTCTGTTCGATAAAAGTTTAAGTGCAGCAATCCTTTGGACTATATATATACAGTATGTGATCACATAATCTCTTAGTTGCATAGGGGGCTTAGAGAGCTCGGGTGAAGAAACAACAACACACTCATTCCCAGTGAATGTCCGTGCAAGGGGGAGTGTCAGTAAAAGGCTTGGCTATTGCAGGACAGGCAGGCAGACAGCTAGAAAACTGACCACACTGGGAAGGGTGGGTGTCTATGCCTAGTGTGGTCAGTTTCAAATAGGAAAGCAAGCGGACTGGCAGGATCACCAGGTATTTTAACACAAAGGAAGCAATACAAGAAGAATAGGATACTTTTGAACACAGGTACATGGTACAACAGACACATATTAGGAATATGAAATGTTGGGGTAACATTCTTTGAAAAAGAGGGACTAATTTACCCTGAAGTAAAAGCTAAAAAAAACCTCATATTTTATCTATACATGTCTTTCACCAAAATTATTTGAAGCATAATAATATTTTGTGAGCTGATAAAGTTAGCATAATTCACATAGTTGGCAGCCAACTTCTGAGGAAGGGGGTGCGCCCCTGAAATGTGTCAGATGTACACCCCTTTGCTGCTTACAACATTTGTTGTCCGCACTGCGTGACATTGTGTGGCCTGTTGCAACTTTGTGAGTATCCATTTTTATCTGCTTTTACATTGAATAAAAACCTTATTCGGTAATGCACTAGGTGCGTGCGCCTTCTTGTCCCTTTGTTTTTTGTAATTTACATCTTTGTTTAATCCATGTGATTGATTTATAATCTTTGAACCTTTGTAAAAATACTTGCATCCGTTCAAAAAAAGAATTGCCTTGCTGTTGAAAGCTAGGTAGAGGTAATCCATCCTAAAGCACTGTAGGACCTCTGCCAACATTCATTCCATTACAACAAATAACCTTTTGTCTTATATCTTGTAATGCCTTTAACATCCTGGTTGTTATTTTTTATTTTAAGAACCGGCTCTGAAACAATTCCCCTTAAGCTCATATATGCACTGAGAACAGTTTAAGTCCCCTGTTATGTAGAAGTTTAACAAATCTTAGCTTGTCCATTGTATGCAAAAAATAAGAATAATCTCTGAATAAAATTTTGTTACAATGAATATCATTACAAGATCTTGAGATGTTTCCAGGCGTGATATGTACTAATTCAATGCACAATACAACTTATACATCTAGTTCATTTTCTGTTTGCAACTTGATCTAAAGCATTAGTGCCAAGGCACACGCTGGTGAACTTGGAGCTGCATTCTGTACTTCATTTATAAGTGATCAAGAAGTATGTTTGCTGCAGGCAACTAGTAAGAATAGATAGAGGCCTGTACTGAAAAGTGTGACCTGTTTCAACACAAAATATATAAATGTTATAGCAGAATCAATGAAATGCTATTAAAATCATTACCAGATATGGTGGAATCTGGTAAAACAAACAGCTCTTATTTTATTGAGAATGCAATGCCTGTTAAATACATCAATGTAATCAAATCATAAAGAAACTTATTCTGCACATTGTAAGGCACTGACAGGCAAGACTGTGGATGGTGAGTATGTGTCTCATGTGTTTCTCATATACACATGGTAAGAGACTCCAGGGTTTATGACAAATGTGGAGAAAACACGTTTTACTGTTGATTGAGGGACACAAACATATAGTAAATCTTGAACCTTTGAGTTATATGCAGTTGCCTACAGGTAGTGGACACTAGCAAGTAAAAAAGTTGAAGGCCTGCCCTAAACCTGCTCTTAACCATCTTGCTTCAGTTTTTTGCTAGTGTCCTAGGATTTTGGAATTTTTCCTCAGTACTGCTGTCTGTATATTTACCAATTTGCACCAGATTTTGTACTCTCCAGCTTTAGTAAATCAACCCCTATATGTCCAGTTCCTCATCCTGTACAGTAATGCACAAAGTAGTAGACCCTAACAAGCTAAATATGAAGGACTTTAGCGGTACTCCAAAATTAGTAAAAAGTATCAAAAATTGTTTATTATTACATGATTAAAAGATTCACATATATACATATCAAAGACATAAAGGGACACACAAAAATTGCACACAAAAAAAATTGCCAAAACCATCTGATACTCCTTTCAGTATAGGTTCTTGTTAGCTCCACTACAGTAGAGCCCAATGAGTTGCTGCAATTTTGATGCAGTTTGCGTTTCGCAGGGAATAACCCGTTTCTTCAGGAAAAGTTTCAGCAACATTACTCACGGTTTGTAACCAAAGCATAAATATAGAAACACATTTAGTGGTCCTCCTACAACCGGTCATTGTCACCCATGCGATGCCATAGGACAGTCCTCCTCATTCTCCAAAATAATTTCCAGTTCCTATGTAATTGGAACTAGGTATCCCAAGTATAGTCATATGGTTTCTGCTTAGTAACGTAGAAGGTCTTTTCTTATGGTAAATGAAGAGGCTTCCATCATGTTGTTCCTCAAATCAGCGTGGAGTGAGATGCAGTCTGCAGTCAATTTAAGCCAATATGTATTCTGCTACATATATTTGGTAAAAAAATAAGCATTTATCGATTGGTTTGTGCAAATGTTATAGCATCTATGAACTATGGGATAGATTTATGGAATTTTTATTTATTTATTTTTACTAGTAATGTCAGCGATCAGCGATTTTAAGCGGGACAGCGACATTGCGGCAACACTTTTTGGGGACGAGTGACACCAATACAGTGCTTTGACTAGGGGAAAACAGTGATCCATGTTTCTGCTGTGCTCTGCTCTGATTTCCCCTCTGACAGAATGGTGGTCTGCCTTGTTTAAATAGGCAGACTGCCATTCTGCCTCTCCTCAGAACGTTTGGCAGATCCCAGCGGACATCGCGTGTGCCGGACCCGCTGATTGGCTCCCGAAGTGTCCAATCACAGCAGGAGCAAGTCACTGGTGGCGCGCGCGCCCCAGATCCCTTGCACAAAATCACGTACAGGTATGTGATTTTGTGCAGGAGGGCCCCCCTGCCACAGTATATCTGCATGGGGCGGTCCAGAAGTGCTTAATGTGTATGTTACCCAAACATTTCAAATTCCTGTTATGTGTCTGTTGTACCATGTACTTGTAATATAAAGTATCCTGTTCTCTTTTTATTGCTTCTTTTGTGTGAACAAACTGGTGATCTTGACAGTCCCCCTGCTTTCCTTTTGCTTTCCTATTGCTAACTGACCAGGCTAGGCATGATAGCACATCCATCCCAGTATGGTCAATTTTCTACTTCTACTGAAAAGCCCCCCGCACAGCTCTTCACTGGGAAGAACAGTGTACTTCCTCCTGCTGACACGCCCCCTGCAGTCTCCACACCCACCTATATATATTATAATATACAGAACAGTGCAAACGTTTTAGGCAGGTGTGAACAGGATTAAAATCTAAGTCAAATGCAGGGGAGGACCGCCCCCTCTATCCCTGCCACCCCCTCTATGCTAAATGGATAGATTCATGCATAGCATGAATAGGCTTCAAAACAGAGTGGACTGCCAGCGCTGAACATTGCGCTTGCAAGCCCACTCAAGTGTGTGTTACAAAAGCAAATGAATATTTGCTATTCTAATACAGAATGGCCTCTCCACCAATCAGGAAGCATGGGTATGTTACCAGTTTCCTGACTGGCTGAGAAAACAGGCGATCCTATTGGATGCCTTTCTCGGAGGAGGAGGGGGAAGCTGCCGAAGCACACACAGCAAAGTTCTGCACGATATATATATAACCTAGGACTACGAGCATAATCCGTTCCAGGAGAATGCTTTTAATCCAAATCACTCATATATCAAAGTAAGTTTCCCCATAGGAAACAATGGAAACCAGAGGTCCGGGGGCGCTGGTGTATGCAATACCGTATTTGGCCAGAGGTGTGGGGGCGCTGGTGAGGCTCGGAGATGCTCGGAAACATTTGAAAACTCTCGCACACCTCTGGCCACATGTGGTATTGCATGCACAGAGGCTTAATCCTGTTCGTTTTGCGAGACAGCGCTCGCAAACCGAGTCAGGATTTTTTTTTTTTAAAACAACGCTTGTTAACCGCGTTACTCGCAATCCGAGGTTTTACTATGTATATATATATATATATATATATATATATATATATATATATATATATAGTGAAAAAGTATAAAAGACTGGACTGCGGGCGCCGGTACACCAGGCTGGACAGCAGGCATCAGAACACCAGGCTGGACCGCAGGCACCGGAACATCAGGCTTGACAGCAGGCACCAAAACAGCAGGCTGGACAGCGGACACAGGATCAGCAGACATCGGGTCATCGGGCACAGGATCAGCGGGCACCGGATCGTCAGGCATGGGATCAGCAGGCACTGGGTCAACAGGCACAGGATCAGCGGGCACAGGATCAGCAAACATTTGGAAACGTTCAGGAACTGTTTACACTTTTGGTATTTCTGAGTATCTCTGAATGCTTCCAATCATCTCCGAGCCTCACCAGTGCCCCCACACCTCTGGCCACATGTGGTATTGCATGCACAGAGGCTTAATCCTGTTCTTTTGCGAGACAGCGCTTGCAAACCGAGTCACGATTTCTTTTTAAAAAACAATGCTTGTTAACCGCGTTACTCACAATCCAAGGTTTTACTATGTATATATATATATATATATATATATATATATATATATATATATATATATAGTGAAAAAGTATAAAAGTATTGGAAAAAAGCTGTCCAAACCTGCCAAGCCTTATGTGAAAAATTAATTGCCCCCTTGCTAAATCATGAATGAACTGTAAATAAACACATTTTTTTGGGAAAGCTGAGTTAAATTCCACTTTCCACACCCAGGTCAGATTACTGCCAGACCTGTTGAATCAAAAAATCACTTAAATAGAAGCTTTCTGACAAAATGAAGCTACAAAAATCTCAAAAAGCATTACATCATGCCACGATCTAAAGAAATTCAAGAGCAGATGAGAAACAAAGTAATTCACATGTATGAGTCTGGA
>BLSH010181633.1:417044-429925 GCA_018402905.1 Glandirana rugosa
GTTTGAAACAGTTTTTTCATATTTATTCGGCCTTTAAAGTGATACACACATTTTGCAGAACAGTGATATGGGTACTCCCGGCTTATTTATACTTTTTTGACAAAGTTTGAAGATGAGTTTAGAACATTTCTATGGCCTCTACTGTTAATGAATACTTTTCAGACCCATTTTGAAGATGATCTCCATTTTTGCATTTTTTAGGTTTTTATTTTTTTTTAAATATTTAAAGTTATTTCCCTGTCCCCATTTCTTTGTAGGTCACTTGTCCCACCCTTACCCACATTTCCTTCCTTTTGCAGACCTCTAGGACCTTCCAGGACTATTTTACAGCACTTTTTGTACCTAAAAGTCCGGGTCTCCATTGATTTCAATGGGGTTCGGGGTCCGGGACAAAGTTCGGGTTCTGTCCGGACCCGAACCCGGACTTTGTCCAGAAGTTCTGCCGAACCAGCAGAACCCGGACTTCTAGAAGTTCGCTCAACTCTAATTAGGATACCCCCCCCCAAAAAAAAAACTTCAATGCAATAACAATTATTATATATATATATATTATATTAAAATTACAAATATCAATAATTTTCTGCAGTAATGTATTACAACTAATTGCATTTCAGTTTACTGAAATTAGCATGTTGAAACATACATTTTAACAGTTTTTTTATTGGTCACTTAGATTGAATGAAACTTGAATAAATGTGAATATTATATCAGTAATTAATTAGGTAGCATAATATAATATTTGTCATCATTATTGCATAAATGTATATTTACAATATTAATATGATAGATGCCAAAATTATTCATTAAAATTAATTCTAAAAGTAATAATTTCATTCAATTTAGTAATATTTATGCCTAATTTTAATGCTATTTTTCAAAGAAGAAGAATGTTCTATAGTATATTTTATGAGGATGGAAATTATAATGTACCAAATCAGACTTATTACACTAATTAGGAGAAATTTTGATTGATTTTTTTAATAGGGGGCAATTCCAGGCATATAGGTGTAGATAGAATAGGGGAGGATTAGATCATTTCTCTGGTTTATATTGCTTTCTGTGTACCTTTTGGGAGATTCCCCCTCTTGTTCTGTTCTAGAAACAGTTGTCGTTGGGACAGAGAATGAAAGAAAATGTAACATTTTGCAGCTGTCAGCATAAAATGAGTACAGGGAAAGTATCCTTATGGGGTCAGCAGTGATAACTGTGGGTTGGGAACATTTTCTCCACTTAGGAAGTGTGGAAAATCTTTACAATAGACACACAGACATTAATAAAAGTTTGATAAGGGTAGGAGGTGGATATGGCTCCTGTAGAGTACCTATCTTCATTAAGCAAAACAAATAGCAAATAAAATAAATGGGACACCCCAACTTCAAATTGTTATAAAGGGTATTTTTTTAGGTTTAGTATATCCCCAAAAAGAAAGACTTAGATGCAAAAAAAAAAATTATATATACTGTCATTTATATCAAAATTATAAATAGTCGGATTCTCAGGACTATCCAAGTAAGCCACCTCGGTTCCACCACTGAAAATATGAACTGTTCATGAAAAAAGGTTACGGTTATGGGACAGGAGGTGAAGGTAAAACTCCCCAATGTGACACAGAGAGCCTGAGTTCTACTTTAACTTTTTTATTGTACAGTTCATGTTTTCAGTGGTCAGGACTGATGCAGCTGTTTGAATTTTTCTTTTGAAGTTTTGGTGCTGCTTGATCACATCAATAAAATGCTGATAGTGGAATTAGCCCTTCCCCACTCTATCCAAATCTAAAATCACAGCCGACACACGTCACTTCCGTTTATCGCGGTGGTCTACAGTGGAACGCATGCCATCACCGCTACTTCATGCGATTGACGGGATTGTATACTTACAATGCTGAATACCTAGTTTGATTCTGTAAGTAGGACTTTTATATTTGCGCAATAAAACACCTGCTATACAGTACACACTATGGTTTTCTCTATGTTTATTCTCTGAGTGCCCCTGGACATCACGCCAGTTGAAGGATACACACTCTCGGGATTTCAGTGACATCCGGGATTCTGAGCCCCCACCAGAACTTTGCCTTTACGACTCACTGACTGAAAAGCAGTGAGTCCACGACCTCTGGTGAGTGTGGGCACATAGGGGGTCACCAATCAATGTGTGTCACCTCACTGCACTTGAAAGTTCCATTGGAGCACGGATTTGCACTTTATTTGAAGCACGCATCACTTTAATTATGGACTAGTTTATTGTCACAACATTTCTGGGACTGGCGCTTACCTTTTTGTCTGTAAAATCACTTTTGCCTAGAGTTTCATGGGTAGTTCACTCAACACATTTTTTCTGTTTTAGCTGTACTGTAAAGGGGTTGATTAACAGCTGACTTGCTAATGTTTTCTAGGACCCATACATCCCATACATTAAAGTGGTTCTAAAGGCAGAAGGTTTTTTTTTATCTAAATGCATTTTATGCAGGTAAAAACCTTATGCGTGCAGCTCCCCCTCAGCCCCCCTTATACTTACCTGAGCCAGAGCTCAATCCAGTGATGTGCACAAAAGCAGAGACTCTCACCTCTCTTTCCCTCCTCTTTGACTCAGAGACAGCAGCAAAAGCCATTGCTTCCTTCTGTTGATAATCAGTCAGTGTGGAGGGTTTTGGGAGAGGCCAAGCTTGATAGCTAGCATGCACGAGTGCCCCCAAAACAAGCGGATTGCTATGGGGGCACTCGGCAGACAGAGAGATGGGAGGTAGGAATGCCAACGGGTCCCCAAGAAGAGAGAGATCGGAATTAGTCTGTGCAAAACCATTGCACAGAGCAGGTATGTATAACATGTTTATATGTATATGTAGTGAATATATATAATGATATAATGAAATGCTTCCAATGGTATATTCAATAAACCAAAAGGTAGCAAACTTTAAATTTGTTAGAGATCCCATGTTTTCAGCTCTATTCCCCTGAAGATATCAGTTTATTGCTATGTCTGTTGTACACATGGCAGCTGTATCTGAGATCATATCATATGTGCATTATTTTCCTCAAGTGGAATGTGCATATTATAGCTGTTAGTGCTGTGTCCTGCCACAGTGGAAGGAGTATGTGTTACACAAGGTTCTCACTGATGCAGTTTGAGAGGCTCCATATGCCTATTTAGAATACAAAATATTGTTTTGCAGTTTTCCCTTGGATTGGTAACTCCAGGGTTTGGTTCTGGAGTCCAGAGGCTTTGAAGAGTCTTGGAAAGGATGAAGCCTCTAACCCTGTGCCCTGTATCTTACTAGAGACTGGCAATCTGATGGTGCAATTGTGCACTGCCTTCTTAATCAAGGGCTGGCTGTGATTTGGGACTCATTTCCCCTGGAAACAATCTTTTGCAGGAGCAGCATTTGTGTCAAGGAGAGGAGGCCAGATCTGACCAGGCCATCGCCTGATAGGTAAGAAGATGGCTTGTCTTTAGGCAGGAGCCTGTGCATCCCAGGTGGGCATTTATGGTCCCAAAGCTGACTGAGACAAAGTGGCAAGTCTGAGCAGAAACAGGCTTAAGGACTGAAAGTTCTCTATAGGCAGGCAGTGGTGTATTTTGGTTTTGTGCTGCCCTAGGCAAGACTAAAATCTGGCACCCTCCCATTTAAATTCACCCTCCCCCCAGCCATGGTATACTGTTCTTGTCTCAGGGTCTGATGAGGAAGCTGCAGCCGTTCACAGTGAACAGCTGTGGCTTCCTCATCAGACCCTGAGACATGATTCTTCTAAGTGCCACATATGTGGTCAATGGGGCAGAGGATGTGGTCAGCGGGACATAGGACAGGGTCAGAAGGGAAGAGGATGAGGCGGCACTGGTGGGCACTGATGAGCAGCCACTGATGACGCTGCACTGATATGTGGCACTGATGGGCACTAATAGGCAGCATTGATGGGCACTGATGGGCGACACTGAATGGCACTGATAGGCGGCATTAATGAGAAGACACTAATTGGCAGCACTGATTGGCAGCACTGATGGGCACTGATAGGTAGCATTGGTGGCTGGCCAGTTACTAGCTCTCTCCTCTCCTCATGCTGTGGCAGCATGAGGAAAGGAATGCAGATAACCGGCAAGTGTATTTACATTGTGATCAACTGTGATTGGACACAGCTGATCATGTGTTAAAGAGCCACTGTGATTGGCTCTTAACCTCAATCTGTGATCAGCTGTGTCTGAAGGACAGAGCAATCACAGAGCATGCCGGGTGCGTGCCACAGCGGATGCACAGGTCAGGGAGGATGTCGATAAATGTCCTCCCAGAACAGGACGGTGGCTCTGTAGCCATCATTCGGCTGTAGCATGGTCGCCTGAGGGTGGTGCCACCCCCCTGAAAAATGCAGCCCAAGTCAAATGCCTTCTTTGCCTCGTGGTAGATATGCCCCTGTAGGCAGGAGGCAGGAAAATGTATGTTCTGATGCTAAAAAAACCCTGCAAGGGTAATCCTGTTAGTTATTTTGAACTTTTCTTTCAGATAAAAGTGGGCAAAAGTTCTGAAAATGTACTTTCTTGGTTGGTATGAACGGGGTGGAAAGAACTGAAACCTCTACAATATCACATTGTCCAAATTGACATTAGGAGTATCACAGAATTAAAATTAACTGGTGTTGTGATGTTACCTTGTATTTTTCTCATAAATGTAATTTTCCTTTTCAAATACAAGGTTAGATGTAACATATGTAGCAACACTGCTTCATAATAACAGCAATGCGAATCAAGTTATAATGTTGGTTGCTTGCTAATACTTTTGTTAGTAAAATAGTTTGGATCAAACTGAAACACATGCAACTCTGGTTGTCTGGGAATATAAGGCTCTAAAAGCAACCACAATAAACCCACAAAGAGATGACTGAATTAAAGAAAAGCTAATATCATGTCAAACATCCATTGATACAGTATGAAAGAAAAGCCCTAGTTTTTCTATCTCCATGTAAATGGTTGAGTGTTGTAAACAACATGTTGACTTCTCTACACTTTACAACACACAAGAATCATGATAGTACCTGTCATCTTTTCTCGCTTAATATGTGGTTTTCTTGGCAAGATACCATTGATAGTTGTCTGTGGCTATTTTATTACCATTAAAAACTTGTGAAAGGTATAGTCAAATTTATTTAAATCTTTAATTTTACTTATCAGAATTTATTCTGTACAGCATTTCCATTATATATGTATGGTTTTATTCTTTTTTTTTCAATGTTTCATTGCTGATTCTTAAGCCAAAAATCTTTACTGCTACTTGTTTATTCAATCTAAATGCAAAAGAACGCCGTTACAAGAAGGCTCATATCTATTCCTTCCTACTGAGTTCTCACTTTCAGTTGGTAATATTCTGTACGTTTGCTGAAGTTTTATCTCTTGCTCTTTGTTATTTCAACAAACACCCAAAAACTACGCTCAAGTTTCCAACAGCCATGAATGTAATTTCTGTAACATTTACAAAGATTTCTTTTGTCAGCTCTTCCCAGAATGCCAGCAGAACAGAATAGCAGAATTGCATTGATCATCTCAATAGACTTGCAGAAGCTTACTGTATATGGAGGGCCTGTAATTACTTGTCAGCAAGTTTATATTTAGAATTATAGTTCATAGAGCAAGCTGTAGTTTGCCATGGTACTTAGTTAACTACTGTATGTATTTGCATCTATATTGCGCATAGATCTGGACATTCATTCTACATAAGAAACATTGGGGAAAAATCAGCAATAAACTGCTTAGCTAAGTGGTGCTTCGTGCTTCATCCTTCATACAAGGCCTCATATAAATATTTATCAAAAGGGGACACCTGGTCTGCACTAGGGGACACCTAGTCTGTACCAGAGTCAGTATTATAGCTCTTCCCCCACTAGCTCAACTATTTTATGGCTTTGCCCCCCACCCAAGTGACTGTCTCGCCTTAGAACAACACAAAGGCAGGTCAATACAATGATCAGCTGGCACCACTGATCAAGTAAAAAAAACTGATAGGCTGGTTGTACAGAAGTCGATCCAGAGATCCACTTCTACACAACCAGCCTGCCCATGGATGGATCGAAATTTGGCTGGTCCCTGCTGAACCAGATGACAGTTTGAACTTTTCTGTGAAAACTGAAAGAGGCAGTTTACCCACTCTACATTAGTACACCTAGGACTAAAAGAATAGACCAATGGCAAAGAACCTAGTGCTGTAGCATGTGAGTTGGAAGGCAGCCAAAAGTGACCCTTATATGTTGACCTTTCATTTTAAATCTTATCCCACTTCTAATTAAAATTAGGTATAAACATTTTGGAATTCTGGTTATCATTTTGGAGTCCATAAGCTTGTTAATTTCACAGTTACAAAATAAATTCATTTTGATAACTAGCAGCCAATTTCATCTATAAAACTATGAGTCAACTGTACCTACAGATTTTGAACTAGTATTTATTAATTTAAACCATCCTGCTTGCAAAGTTAGCCTTAACATGCGTATCACATCCCTTATTATAGAAGCAAAATCCCAATTACACAGTACTAAAAATCAGAAAATATCCTTAGTCTAAAGGAATAGTGTGTGGAAATGAATTCTTTGTCCAGTGTAAAAATAATATATTGGTCTTTGAAGGAAAAGCTCTCTACCTCTTTACATTATTTGGCAAAATCAGCTTGTCTTTGCCAAGTGAATACTAAACTAAAACTTCATTTTTAATATTTAAAGCAGAGTTCCACCCAAAGGTGACAGTTTGGCTTTAAGGACTATTAACCCCCTGACATGCCACATTGTCATTTTTTTTTTTTGGAGGGGTGCCCACACTTGTGATGCTGGGGAGAGGCGAGGGAGAGGATCAAGGGTTCGTGGCGGCCGCATCGCTGGATTGTGGGACAGGTGAGTGTGTGTTTATTAAAAGTCAGCAGCTACACTTTTTGTAGCTGCTGACTTTTAATAAACACAAAAACGACTGCAACTCCACCTTAAGGATAATTTCCCTTATCCATATCCCTTGAGGGAAATATTAGGTAATATTATTATACAGAATCTATATAGTGCAAACAGTTTGAGCAATTACCCAATAACAATCCCTGGGTATTACAGTTGTGTGTCTCCATCACTTTGCCAGTTTATTCCTAGTGTCTGAATGCATGATCCATTATGTACTTTTTAATTTAATTTTCTTTATAATTCTTTTTTATAATACTTTTTTTTCATTTCTATACTAAATAGGTGATGATTTCAAAGACTTTTATTTTAATTGTTGCAATTTTCATTTTACAGTGTAAGTTCACGGGTTTGCTACCATTTATTTAAGCATCTATATACATATGTTTTATTTTACATTAACAAAATAAAATAATAAAAGTTTACAAAAAAATGCTGCTCTGGTTAGATAGTTCATCAGCATGGGCACATTTTCCTAGTCATCAAATGGAAAATCCCACAATTTACTTCACTGAAGTATCTGGCACATACAGAGAGGACCATGGATAGGTGTATTTCGACAGTAAAGATTGCATGTCTTTTAGAGTAAGGCATTGAATAAGGTGTTTACTTTCAGACCTGTTGACACAAATAAAGATAAGAGTGGTCAAAATACAAACAAAATAATCATATATATTGTGACATTATGAAAGGCGAGGTGATTGATGGACATTATGTTTCACCTCGCATGCGTTCATTTGCACTAAACTAAGGTGGAATCCAGTCCAGTTTTACCAGCCACCTTGGCAGTATTGGTTATGGACCAGATTTTGTGGTCCACTTGTGTCCACCAACAGGTGGTATAAATAAACAGGAGTAGAGCAAAGGTTTGCTCTGGCTTGGGACTCAGGATCCATCAAACCTGAGAGAACTGCTGAACCAAAGTTTGCTTTATGACTGAAACAAAAGGGTTGCAATGTCTTTGTTTTGTGGGTGACTGGGAGAAGCCCTTCACCTCTCAGTTAGGAAAACTGGAAATGTTTAATAAGAGTCTGGATGACAAGGATTTATTTTCTGTTTTGTCTGCTTGATTTTCATGCAACCTTTAAAAATAACAACAAAGGTCAGCTTTTAAGAAAACCTTCTGTTTGGACTGCGTGTTTCCCAGGGAAGGTGATCCCCATTAAGTTAACCCCCCACAATATATATATATATATATATACTTTGAATCACAGTCTTGTTCAAGGCAGTTGAAGATTCCTGGTGTGTCTACACAAAATCCAACTCGGCACAATTTGTGCTTAGGTCTATTTTTTCAATTTTTTAACTAGCACGGTAATGGTGCTTATGGGCCGGGCAGGGCAGTACAGCACACACACACACATGATTCAGCTTGTCAACACAACAATACCTGATTTAACTGTTTCAATGCTTAGGTTAAAAACAAAAGCATTTGTTCAGTGTATACATACATATATTGTAAATATTTGAATGTATACATTCGTATACTGTACATACTGTGTATATATATATATACACTCACACATAAATAAAATAAGAGCAGGTATATTTTGGAGGTAGCCCCCTTCTTCCTAAAGGTATGGCAACACACAAGAAGTCCAAACTCGCGGAAGAAAAAAACTGAAGACCTTTAGTGTGAACTATGGTTTGTCTCCCAGACGGAAACATTATTCACACAGTTGTAGTGTTCAGATTTAGGAAATTAGCTATTGTAAATGCATTTGGCAACTGGGATTTACAAATGAGTTACACATATAAGGTTCAAAAGTGAAAATTAAATCAAAGAAATTAAGTATAGCCAAGGAACATTTATTTCACCTTCGAAGTTGTCTATGCTATTATTTCTCTTTGATTTCTACCTAGTCTTAGACCACCATGTGAACATTATAATTACCCAGAAGTAATTTCTCCCTGTGGAGTGTCTTATTTGCATACATTTCCCTGAGAGCATCACTGAAGATACATCTATTCTAAAACTTGGATGAGTTCACAATAATAGACGGAAGATATCATCTTCTTATTTGGGTATCATAACAGTTATGTGAATGGATTCAAGTAAGTTACAATTTTCTAGACAATATAACTCAAGGGATTCTCAAAGCAAGGGCAAGGAAGGAGTCTTAAGATCAATGGCATTGCTATAAACAGGGCACAGTAAAAGAATAAAAGGATTGTGATATTTTCTCATTAATCAAAATTTCAATCATAATAATGTCCTTTTACATGACAAAGGAAAGCATGCAGCTTTTTACATAATGCTATACTCATCCTGTGAATTTTATAAAAGTCATGTCTGCAAATCAGTGAAACATGAATAGTGAATGTAAAGTAGAAGTGATGCTTGCATCTCTGCAGACCTATTAAAAAACAAGTGGGTCACCTCTGTTGGTGAGTTGAAGGGGAGTAGTATATACTAGTTTATACATAATACTTTTTTCCTCACTTTTCTTCTTGCTGCTAGTTCCTATATACAGCAGTGAGCTTTGCAGTTGGTGAAAGAACAAATATCAAGACTACTGTTGCTAAAACTATTGGCACTTGCTGGTGTAGACATTGACAGATAAATTCATTTAACATTTGTAATCTCTATTGAAGCCATTATGTAATTTCATGCTATAAAAGTGTATATATAGCTTTTTTTATAGACTGTGTAGATGTTAGAAACCCTGGCTTTATTTTTGTTAGCAGGAGGTGCTATTGCCAATAGTTATTTTAGCTGAGGCTAAAATCCTAGTCTGGAAACAGAAGAGTACATTTTCCTTTTAAGCAGCTCTCCAAGGATTGACAATATCATCACATGAATCTTTTGTAGATGCATTTCAGGGGGGCTCTGAGGGTTCCCCTTCATCAGGGCTTAGAATTATATAAAGAAAGAAATTGGCTCTGGCTGCTAAAACAAGCCAAACATCTACCATTTTTTTCTTCATTACTTGATTTGCTGTGGTGGGCTTTTCATCTTTTAGAAAGTTACTGGTCAAGGGTAACGGTAACAATGCGCAAATGGAAAAAAGGAAAAGAGCCACACACACCGCATTAGACCACAAATGCGACAATAATTCAAAGATAAAAGGTGTGGCGCTAAGTGTAATCAATCAGCATCTAAAATAAAATTATAATCAAACATAAAGAATGTATACAGTGTTCAATCAAGGTCCACAGTGGACATACTTGAAAAAAAAAAACCTGAAACAGCTGCTAAAATTAAAGCATGAGGCTTTATGGTCATGAGAGTCCATCTAATCTGGTAAGGAGCCATCTACATTATTCATTCTACTGTTGAATTACACCACTTTGCTCTCTGTGATCCCTTGAAGAGGACATTCACCTTTTTCACCTGCACTACATGTTGTGACTTTTGTATCACTTTCACTCTTATTTGGACACTGGACATATATATATATATATATATATTTCTTTACTCATGCTTTCATTGTATCAGCTGTTTCAGGGTTTTTTCAAGTATGTCCACTGTGGACCTTGATTGAACACTGTATACATTTTTTATGTTTGATTATAATTTTATTTTAGATGCCGATTGATTACACTTAGCGCCACACCTTTTATTTTTGAATTGGTCAAGGGTAATGCCCATCTTTATGTATGCTGAGGAGCAGATTTTATTTTTGCAACAGTGAAACTGCTTATGTGATTGTAGCTGGCAGAAAATCCTACCTGGCAGTGTAGTTGGCAACTAATAACCAGCAGAACGTTTGTTTAAAGGCCAACTCAAGGATTCAGCTCCACCCCATGCTTAGCCCAGTCCATAAAATTAAGATTTCCAATATACATATGCTAGTTTAGGAAGAAAATCAGACAGTCCTTAATGCTGGAAAAGGATACTCATGTTGTGGTGTGTGAGTACCATTTAATGCAGCATTCAACAATAAGCCCAACTGCAGGAAAACATGGGCTTACAAAAAAATGGTTGAAAGATGCTGGGAAAATGAGCACACATGCGCACATTGTGATAACATACACCTTACTGCAAAGCAATGGTGAACACAACCTAAGAATTCCAGAAATCTGAATATGTGCACAAATGTGGTGCAGCATCACTGAGTAATAAGATGCTTTGAGTAAACCACCTGAAAAGAAAATTAGAATAGCTGTATGACCTCTGAGCCATGCTGGTGTCAACTTGAGTGTCAATGTTGTATAAATAATTTTTGAACCCTTTTACTTTTCTTGGCCATCCGCCTTAGCAAGGCTTGGCTGCACATGTTTAATCAGGTAAACTTTGATTAGCGTAATGTTATCTTGTCTCTACTAAAGACTATTTTAACTCAGCCATAAAATAGTGTCTAATGCACAGCAGATTTCCAGCTAATTTGTTCTAATAAGGATTCTTAAAGGTCATGTAATACATTTTCTTATATAGTAAATTAAATTAACTAGAAAACGGACAGTGTTGAAGACTGTCAATGCATACTGATCATTTCTATTAGGCCAGATGCTGTACACTATAGGAAAATCTTGAGGATAACAGGATAATAACAAAATCCATGTAAATCTATTCTGTTTAATGTAAAAGGTTTGCATTGAAGAGATTGTAAGCAGCTGCTCAATACTATTTGTCGGAAACATTCAAACAGCCTATATGAATTAATTATTTGTGATAGAATTAGGTCTCTAAAAACAGAAAATATATTCTAATTAGGGATGAGCACCCAGTTCGAGTCGAACTCATGTTCGACTCGAACATCAGGTGTTCGTCCATTCGGGTTTTTACGAACATTATGGGGCATATGCGGGGACTTCGCGCGCCCCATAATGCATGCAAATAGCGGTGGAATGCCGCCCGCTGATTGGCCAAAGCATGCACATGACCTGCATGCTTTGGCCAATCAGTGGGTGGCCTGCTGTGAGAGCTTTGATTGGCTAAAGGCAGGATGTCTTTAGCCAATCACTGCACAGCAGCCTCAATCCACGCCCCACACTATATAAAGCCGCTTGTACAGCAGCTCTATGTAGTGTGTTGGTGGTGATAGAGAGGTCGTTCAGGTTCCTGATTACTATCTATAGATAAATAGATAGATAGATAGATAGATAGATAGATAGATAGATAGATAGATAGATAGATAGATAGATAGATAGAGCTATCTGTATATAGCCAGACAGTGCAAGAATATATATATATATACCTTCCTAGTGTATATATATATATACTGCTAATTCAGTGTATATAGCATCAGTTTAGGCAGTGCACACTGTACATACGGTATATAGTACAATTGATGTGGTGTACTAAAATATATACAGCCTGGTATATATATATATATATATATATATATATATATATATATATACACACACAGCGTATTGAGTGTGCACTGTATATCTGTACATACGGTATATAGTACACTTGACGTGGTGTATTAAAATATATACAGTCTGATATATACATATATATATATATATATATATATATATATATATACACACACACAGAGCGTATTGAGTGTGCACTATATATCTGTACATACAGTATATAGTACACCTGACGTGGTGTATTAAAATATATACAGCCTGATATATATATATACACTGTGTGCAGAATTATTAGGCAAATGAGTATTTTGACCACATCATCCTCTTTATGCATGTTGTCTTACTCCAAGCTGTATAGGCTCGAAAGCCTACTACCAATTAAGCATATTAGGTGATGTGCATCTCAGTAATGAGAAGGGGTGTGGTTTAATGACATCAACACCCTATATCAGGTGTGCATAATTATTAGGCAACTTCCTTTCCTTTGGCAAAATGGGTCAAAAGAAGGACTTGACAGGCTCCGAAAAGTCAAAAATAGTGAGATATCTTGCAGAGGGATGCAGCACTCTTAAAATTGCCAAGCTTCTGAAGCGTGATCATCGAACAATCAAGCGTTTCATTCAAAATAGCCAACAGGGTCGCAAGAAGCGTGTGGAAAAACCAAGGCGCAAAATAACTGCCCGTGAACTGAGAAAAGTCAAG
>BLSH010181633.1:442677-460208 GCA_018402905.1 Glandirana rugosa
CGTCCATACGAAAGAAAACGTCATCGCTGTTCACTGCAGAGAAGACGTTATTTGATGTGGTTGGACGGACGAGTGTCTTTAGAAGTCTTAAGTACACGTCGAGTCAAATGTCGTCGACAGACGGGACACACGGCCTTACTGATCGAGGACATGTATATGTCGTATATGTCCTCACTGCAGTAGGACACGACCTGTTTTTTCTACCGACTTTTGACCGTGTGTCCTCTTCTACGGCCACTCCCTGACAACCTTTACACTCATAACTAGGGAAATCAAGACGAAGGATATTTCTAAATTGCCATATTGACAATTGTTAAAGCAGAACTAAAGGGATCAATACTCACATTTCCAACAGTCCCTCACCGGCATCTTCTCCTGTGTGCCAGTTTTCAGCCATCTTTTTTGTCCAGCACAGGATGACGTCACTCCTGTATATGCTGTATATGTACAGGAGCTAGTCATTCCGGCACACAGGGCAGACAGCTGCTGTAAACTGAGCTGCACATGAATTCTGAAGATTTCTGTGAGCAGGCAGGTTGGTGTAGTTTATTGCAGAAGAGACGTCACTTGTCGCTACTGCAAAAGAAAGCATACCTGCTCACTGTAAATAACAGCAGAACTTCCAGTTTAATTGGGCCCAGTAGTAACTGCTGTGGCCCTGCTATGTAATATATATGACTAATAAAAAATGTGGTTATTGTAATGTTTTTCTTTCTAGGAACTAAGGAACAACAATTTGATTGAAGGTTTAAGCCCACTGGCCAGACTTTAAGGAAACACCCTTACTGGGTGTATAATGCTATCTATAAATGGATATTATATTTGACTGAGGGGATATTCCGTGCTGTTTCAGTTACATTGTATACACTACAGAAAGTGAATGAGCTATTGCGCTGACTTAAACTCAAACTATCATTTAACGGGGCATATGAGAGGGTTAGGAGAGTGGTGGGGAACACCGGGTGACATGGATGCAGCTCCTCTCAGATTAGGATCCGAATGCACATATAAAAAACAAACACAAGAGGGAGCCTCCATCTAAGTATAGTATAAAAAGTATAAAAGACAATAAAAATGCACTCACTAGTTAAAAGTGGATCAAGGCCTGTCATAAACCCATATTCTAGATTGCAAGCTCTAGCGAGCAGGGCCCTCTGATTCCTCCTGTATTGATTTGTATTGTAATTGTACTGTCTGCCCCATGTTGTAAAGCGCTGCACAAACTGTTGGCGCTATATACATCCTGTATAATAATAATAATAAACCTCCATAGGATCACTGTGAGGCTGCAGAGCTCTATGGGCATGTGGCTAATTCAAACAGGCTGGAACATAAGCAACAGCGCCTTCCAGAAGTAGCAAGATGGCTGCATCTCCAAATAGCACCTCTTTCAGCTGGGTGATGATGACAGGAAGTGGAGGGGATGTGGCTACATGTTTCAGGGCAGACAGGAGCGCCCCTTTATCAAACCATAGGAAACCCTGCTTCAACTAGCCACATGCCTGCAGAGCTCTGCAGCCTCACAGTTATCCTGTGGAGGTCTATATGGGTTTATGACAAGCCTTGATCCACTTTTAACTAGTGAGGGCATTTTTATTGTCTTTTATACTTTTTTAATAAATCGCTGTACCTAGATGGAGGCATCCTCTTGTGTTTATTGTATGCATTACTACTGCTACTTTGTTAAAGTGGATGTAAACCTGAAAAAAACATTTTTACTGACACTTCTACCTTGTACAGGAGAGGATATCATGTCATCTGTGCCCAGTTTTACCACAAAGAGTTAATCCAACTCTGAGTAATGACCTTATCTTTTTTCAGTAGGAAAAAAAATAACTGAGGGAGAAATAGGAGTCGTTTCATCCTGTGCTGTGTGACTGACAGGTCATTTTCTTATCTCCTGCATGGAGCAAAAAGAGCCTCACACCCCCCCCCCATCTCCTTCCAGCTCTCAGGATAGAGGTGGGTGGGAAGTCTTTTGACATCACAACTCCACCCACCGAGCTTCAGCAAAGAGAGACACCCACTGATTTCAGTGTTTTGCAAGTCTGCTACTGCTGAAAGGGGTGACATTTGCACGGTAGGGAAACATGCAGGAGGCTTGCGTGTACATATACATTAAAACTGTGCCATTAGTTTATAATTGTTCTAGCGTCGAGGATGAGCCCAGCAGCTCCAGGCGCTGTCTAGGGTCCTGATTGGAAATATTGGTAGCAGCAGGAGCTATTGGCTCCCACTGCTGTCAAACAAATCCAGTGACATGGAAGCTGAGGGGCGGGGCCAAGTCCTGCTGTCTGTATCAATGGACGCAGCAGCAGGACTTGGGAGCTCGCCCGCTTGAGTGCCCCCATAGAAATCAGCTCTCCGAGAGGGCACCTGATGAAGAGGAGGAGCCAGGAGTGCCACCGGGGGACCCCAGAAAAGGAGGATCATGCAAAAACCATGCACAAAGCAGGTAAGTATAACATGTTTGTTATTTAAAAAGAAAACCTTTACAATCACTTTAATGAGGTGGATTAAGCTGGAGGGCACAATTATATATTCTTGTATTCTTCTTTAATGATTACAAATATTGGCACTGTGGCCATATGTGATTGGACAATTTAAAGCAGTATTAGTACACCCCCCTACACTAAACAGTTATTACATTTGTGTAATCCCTTACCTTTAAAGAGATATGTCCAATTTAATTTACAGGAAGTGGTTCTGTAGTTCAAAAGATGCAGGCATGTATTTAGCTAGGAAGGCAATGTTAGAAGGGTGATTGCATCATATCCTCTTCTCTCTGTTTAGACTACATTTCCCATCAGGCTTTGCACATTTCAATGAATGTTGGAGGTACACTAGCCTGTACATGTAAATGTGAACAAGCCCACTTCAACATGAATCACACCTCTCATTCTGTAGCCAGGCCCATTACTCAGTGACACACAACATGTTGTCTCTCCCCTCAGCCACAAGAAGATTAACATATTGCCCTTACATGCTTTCTGTAATGATTACTGAACTGTACACACATCCCATAATGATATATTATACACACTGCACTCTGCTGTAATTCAGTATTAGAAATATTCCTCCTCCTGTAGATTTGTAGATTAACAAACAATCAGTGCTGGTATGGTGTATGAGAGGACATCCCTAGACACAATATAGAAAGAAAGACCCGTGATGTTTTATATCAGTATGTGACACAAGTAAATGTTGGCATGAGAGAAAAAAAAAAAAGAGCAGCGATCTAATGGTGGAACCCTCTAATGCATGGAAATCTCAATATACTTCAATATTACCGCAATACCGGCCTTTGTGATATGTAACATCACATATAATACTCACCACAATGAAAATAAGACATAAAAATGAAACTTTTGCAGGGATGGTGGAAATCCCTCCTACAGATATATGGAAGTTCAGGGTGTCAGTAAACAGTGCAGCCTCATCAGTGCTCATCAATGCCGCTTATCTCTGCCCATCAGTGCGGTCACACCAGAGCCACTTATCAGTGCGGACACACCAGTGCCCATCAGTATGGTCTCACCAGTGCCGCTTATCAGTGTGGTCACACTTTGCCCACCTGTGCCGCTTATCAGTGCCCATCAGTGCAGTCACATAGTGCCCCTCAGCGCAGTCACAGAGTGCCCTCCAGTGCCGCTTATCAGTGCCCATTAGTGCGGTGACACCGTGCCCACCAGTGTGGTGACACCATGCCCACCTGTGCTGCTTATCAGTGCTGTGACATCGTGGCCACCAGTGCCCATCAGTGTGATGACACTGTGCCCAGCAGCACTGCTTATCAGTGCCCATCATTGCGGTGACACCGTGCCCACCAGTGCCGCTTATCAGTGCCCATCAGTGCGGTGACACTGTGCCCACTAGTGCTGCTTATCAGTGCCCATCAGTGCGGTCACACCATGCCCACCACCAGTGCCTATTATTAGTGCCCATCAGTGCGGTGAAAGCACCCCGCTAGCGGCTGAAAAGCACCGCTTAAACAGCAGTAAAGCACCACTAAAATGAGCAGCGCTTTACCACGAATGCGACCACGGACCCAGTGTAAAAGGGGTCTTAGGCCCCTTTCACACAGACGGATAGAATCCAGCTTTTAGCTGCGGATAGATGAAGTTATCTACCGCAGCTATACTGTGGCAATGCTTTCCTATGGCCCCTTTCACACTCTGCATTTAGCAGCGGTTTTGTTACAGACGATTTAGAACGATTAGAAAAAATGGATTTGAATGCGTCCAGGAACGATGTAATGTAGCTATCTGCAGCTATCTGCGGCTATCTGCAGCTATCTGTAGGTAAAAGCAGTGCAATGTGTCACCTACGGATAGCAACGGCAACAAGCATAGAAAATCAATAGGAAGCACTTCACAAATGTCAAGAATGCACTTCAGAAATGTCAAGAATGTTTCTATTGCAGCTAAACGTAGCTGCATGTAATCGTGGCTAATCCGAATGTACAAATGCAAGTAATCATTGTGCTTTGGAGTCTGGTATCTGGCTTGCATTTAGCAATGGCAGAACAGCCGCTCGCGTAAAAGGGGCCTTAGTCATCTTGCAAATAACACACTTTCTGTACTAAAGTTATAAAACTTACTCACTCCATGGTATCTATGGAAGGAGCCATGATTGCCATACTAGGACAGGGCTACCAACATGTCTGCTATTGGGGGTGGATTATTTAGCAGTTTACAGAAGCTTTAAAAGAAAGATAACAGTCCTTGATATATTTGTTCAGTTTACAGGAATTACAAGGACACTGCTTGACATTTCTGGCATGCTCAGGAGATAGTTTCTGTACTTGCTGAGAATATTCTTATTCTGAAAAGTGAAAAACAATGCAGCCACCACATCTAAAGGATGCTAAGCTTTAATAAATCACATTTTTGTTTTTGGATTTAGATAACCATTAAACATGGCAAATTGACCAAGTTTTAAAACAAGCTAAATATTTCCTCAGCCTTTCCCACCATAAGTTTGTAGAATTTGTAATATATTCAAACAGTATTATGGAATGGACAGAGTTCATAATGGTATCTTTATAAATGCACAATGCTATTGTTTGTGTTTATGTAATTCTTGCTTTCAGAAATGTGACAACAGGAGCTTGCAAACACTACACACATCCATCTGTCTAATGGCCGCCTGGCTCAAACACTATTATAGCCTGCAGATGGAGATAGCATGTGGAACTCACACAATATGAATGCATGGAAAACACTACTGTGGTAATTATTGGCTCTATCTACAGAGTACATCAACTGAGTACATCAACTCAGAAATGTGAATTATATAATTCATTCTGAGAGTCAATAAAGGCTTTGAGTACATTGCATTTGAAAAGCAAAGATCTGATTGTCCTTCTATTGTTAAGTGTATGTATAAAGCTAGTTGGCATTGCTGATAGGCAGTTGAAAAAAAAGTGTATATATTTATTTACATTTTAAATGATGACTGTCTTTAGCTAAAAAAGACAAAAAAACTATACTGTGTTTATTTTTTTGATTTGCAATAGTTTTGGGATGAATAAAAACCCCTGAAAAGTTTTTATTGTTTTTTGTGTAGTGCATACCCTCGAACGAGCCCCAGATGTTTGGGTTACTCTGTTTTAAACTGTACCACCTCAAGGCTAAAGTAAGGGTTCTTTATGCAGATGCAGTCCCTCCTTACCCCCTCCAACTAGCCAGTAGCAAAAACCTGTCAGTGGCCAGTGGTGGGTACCACAGTCTGTGGTAGAGTGCTCAAACAGAGATTTATAATCACAATCCAAGGCAAGAAGGTCTAGAGCAGGGATATGCAATTAGTGGGCCTCCAGATGTTGCAGAACTACAAATCCCATGAGACATAGCAAGACTCTGACAGCCAAAAGCATGACACCTAGAGGCAGAGGCATCATGGGGCTTGTAGTTTTGCAACAGCTGGAGGTCCGCTAATTACATATCCCTGCTCTAGAGAAACAAATGCCAAAGAAAGGAGTAGCACTGTTCAGCAAAACAGGCAATAATGAAAGTCTGTGGCCAAGAGGCCTCTTACCAGCCTGGCAAGCCTTGTTTCCTTCTGGGGTTCACAATTGGTTAATCTCAGTGGTGTATTTTGGTTTTGTGCTGCCCTAGGCAAGACTAAAATCAGGTTCCCCATCTAGATTTTGTCCCACCCCTTTCTGTTTAAGACCCACTCCTTTATCTCTAAACTCCACCTCTGCCTCTTTAGGCTCTACCTCTTCCTATTAGAGCTTCACCTCTTCAGAGGTGAGGGGAGAGAGAGAGGGGGTGGAGAGGGAGGGGGGAAAGAGAGAGGGAGGGGAGGAAGAGGTGGGGAAAGAGAGGGTGGGTGAGAGAGGGAGGGTGAGAAAGTGGGGGCTCCCATATCCCCCCATACTACACCAGGAGGTTCTCCCACTCCCACCCCCCAAAAAAACACTTAACTGGACTCTCACCTTCCCGCAGCCCGCCAGCTCCTTTTTACCAGCTATGTGGAGTCTGCCGGGGCACGATCACAGCCCGGGACTCCGACCTGCTCTGCCAAGTGAGCTACTTTCAGGATCGGAGGCTGCAGCCACCGCCAATTTCTGTTTCTGCTTTGCTCTCCTGTCACAGAATGGTCAGTCCACGGCTGCCCCTGGTATCAACCCTCTATTGGGTGTCACCTGGGTGAGGTCCACACTACCTGCACCCCCATAGCGATGCCACTGCTCGTAGTATTCCTTCTGCCTGGGGGCTGCTCCGCCCCCTGAAAGATGCCGCCCAAGGAAAATGCCTTGTTTGCCTTGTGGTAGATATGCTACTGGTTATTCTCTGTTTAATACATGTTAAATACATATTTTTCATTCCATAATTTTATTGTGTGAGTATAAACCTTTTATCTACTGTTGGGACATGGAAGGTTTTGGAAAAATCTACCAGACCCTGGTCTCACTAAGGTTGTGAACTAAGGGATTAGAGTGCAACTTTGTTATTTTTCTGCAATAAAAGTGAGTACAATGAGCAATGGTGACTTGCATAGAGCAGTAATCTAGGAAATCAATCAGCTTTTCGTTTTAGAAGGTTGCTGTGCGTTACTACACTTTACTCTATTTTATTAAATAAACTGATTTATACACTGGTTGCCATACTTCCAGATGTTTTTCTTGAAACCCTTAAGGCATCCCTCAAAACTATGCATGCATATCTTGGTGTTAGTAGTTGAAAAACCTCAATCATACGGTGTACTTTTCTCAATCCAAAGCTCTGAGTATGATTTGTCTCTGCTGCCTCCTCATTATCTGCATCAGTCATTTCTGTAAGTAAGAGATAATTGGTGATGGGGAGGAGAGCTCCAGCACACGGCCTACATCTTCTCTGCGTACTGTGAGGAGGAGGGTGTGTCCTTTGCCTCCAATCAGGGGTCACTTTAGGTCCCCACTCCCTGCTTTTCAGAGCTCAGAGATTCTCTGTATAATAAGTGTTTTGGAAGGTTGTAGATAAGAGAGGGCCGTAGATAAATAGGTAAAACGTATGTAGGAGCATTTCATCTCTGTGTATCATCTGATGCCAGTCAAATCACATCTTAAAATGCATTTTTCTGTACTTGCAGAAAATACACTTAGCTTTAAAAATGAATGCAGCCACCAGAAAGATGTCAGCTGTAAGCTCTAATGTATTTTAAATTTCACATAATATATTCATTTTTGTTATTGTGTTTGGATACACTTTTAATAACAAATTAAAGCCATGTTTCAGGTAACATTTTAAGCAGTTACAGCAATATTTTTTTTTTCTTATGGAAAAAATCTTTAAACAACATGAATAAAAGCTGATTGTTGTGGGCTCCCTGACGTTATTTGCAAGGCAGTTTTGTCCACATGTAAATGTGGAGAAAAACATGAAAAAAAGCATATGAATTTAAAAAAAAGATTCAATGTATTGAATTAAATTTTTACAAGTATTAACTACACGTATTAACTACACAGATTTACCAAAATACAACATTTTTTGATATAGTGACTCTTTAAAGCCAACCTAAAGTCAGTTAAATGGTGATGGTTATTCTTCCCTTCTGTTTGAACTGGCTTCTTTGCATCCTCCAGTGGTCTGAATCTTCCTGCAACCAATCATCTTCATAAGGATTCATTATTATTATTATACAGCATTTATATAGCGCCAACAGTTTGCACAGCACTTTACAACATTAGGGCAGACAGTACAATTACAATACAATTCAATATAGGAGGAATCAGAGGGCCCTGCTCATTAGAGCTTACAATCTAGATTCATAAAACGCATCCCATATCCCATTATGGGAAAATATTTCTTTTGGCTGTCCCCTTTTTCTCATTCACAGTGATAGTATCCTTAACCACTTGCCAACCGCGTGCCGCCTTTTTACTGTGGCAGCGTGGCTCTATTCCACGAATCGCCATAAATAGGCAGTGACTCACGGACGCACTCTGCAGGAATGTGCTTGCAGCTCGGGCGGACCCGATGTCCACGAGTGAGCCGCGATGAGCTGTTAGAGTGAAAGAATGGGGAACCGCCAATGTAAACACGGCGGTTCCCCACTCTGTCAGGCAGCATGTAAGAGATCTACCGATCCCTGTCACTGGGATCAGTTAGCTCTCTTATGCCCAAGGTAGCCCAGCCCCCTCACAGTTAGAACACGCCTAGGGAACACAGTTAACCCCTTCCCTGCCCCCTGCAGGTTAACCCCTTCTCTGCCAATGACATTTACACAGTAATCAGTGCATTTTTATTGCACTGATCGCTGTATAAATGCCAATGGTCCCAAAAAAGTGTCAAAATGGTCCAACATGTCTACCGCAATATCGCAGTACCGCTAAAAATTGCAGATTGTCGCCATTACTAGTAAAAAATAAAAAAAAATAAAAACCCCAGAAATTAATTCTCATCATCAGTAAACGCGGCAACTTTTGCGCAAACCAATCAATAAACGCAGATTGTGGTTTTTTTTACCAAAAATATGAGGAAGCATATAAATCTGCCAAAACTGATGAATAAATTTGTTTTTTGTATATTTTTTTGGATTTGTACTTTAGCAAAAAGTAAGAAATATTGTTTTTTTTTTCTTTTTGCAAAATTGGCGTTCTTTCTTTGTTTATAGCGGCGATCAGAAATGACGCAGCGGTGACCAAATACCACCAAAAGAAAGCTCTATTTGTGGGGAAAAAAAGGACATACATTTTGTTTGGGTACACTGCCGCACGACCGCGCAATTGTCAGTGAAAGCGACGCAGTGCCGAATTGCAAAAAGTGCTCTGGTCCTACAGTGGCAAATCCTTCCGGGGCTGAAGTGGTTAATGGGAATAATGCTTTTTCAATCATTTTCACTAAGAAGCATGTTTATAAAGAAGAAAGTGATTAGTTCACCAATACATTCCATTGGATATTTCACCATGGTGTGATGAGAATTTGCTGCATGTGCAGGATTAAGTCACAATCACCATTCGCCTGAAATTTCTATTGTTCACAGGGATACACAGGTCTTAGCATTATTCACTGTATTAATAAAAGTTAATGAATGCAAGTGAATCTAGATGAATGTTTTTAGATACGCTTGGCTTTTGAAAAATAAATAAATATACATATATATATATATATATATATATCTACTGTATACATATATATATATATATATATATATAAGAAGGCCAGCATGGTGGCCTGAACTTCTGGGAGGAGCCTGGAGGGTATTTAAGCAGCTCACTCCCCCATGCTCTTGGTCTGTTCCAGTGTGCGATAGCACATGTCACTGGCCCGACTCTCCCCAGCTCACTTAATGTTAGTGAATCTGTGCGTTCTATTACCAGTGTGTTGCAGCGTCTCAGTTTGTTGTCTTCATCGGCGGTTCTCGCTCGCTGTTGCAGGTAGGATTCAAACCTTTTCATTTCTTTTGCAGTGTTACAATTCGTTATGTTTCCTATCCTGCATCCCTTTCGTACTTAGCGGCCTCCAAGTTGTTGTCGGTCGTGCCCCAACATCATTCGGCACAGGCATAGTAGATTCGCAGGTTCCCTCCTGCCTTGTTTGTCACCCCATCCACAAACATATGATTCATTTGTAGGTCTAAGCCTCCGAGACACTGTCGGTCGTTGTCCGATATCGCTCGACACAGACTTCGATTGCTCACAGCATTCACTGTCTATGGGGTTGCCTCCTCATCCATTTGGAGATTAGCATGTATTGATTGCACAGGTTCTGTGGCTGGATGAGGTGGTAATTAGACCCACCTGGGCCTTGACTGCACTCGATTAGCCTCGGGGGTTGGGTGGTTGGTATGTGTTCAGTTTTGGAGGAGGGGGTGGTACCCTATACATGCTATGATGGCCGATTCGAATCCCGGTCGCATCTGCGATTTAGTGTTTCGTATCCTCGGCACAACACAAGTCTATTCCAGTGTCACACACGTTACATATTTCCAGCAGCTCGGTCTCCTTTGTGGGGCTCCTGCCACAAGCACCCAGTCGTTACTCAGACCATTCATACGGTCAAACCTACTGAAAACACACACGTTACTCCAGCTTCATAACTCCGACCCGAGTCAGCGCAGTTTGTCCTCATCTTCACCTCCCTGATGAGGGCGCTTTCTTGCGATCATTGCAAGCACTTCCCTAGTAACACGATCCGACCACTCGTTGGTTCCAGTGGCATACAGTTCAGTTACTCTCGTCTCTTGTCTATTGTTTCTTCCCTAGGTCAGTTGAGTTCAGGTTGTTCCATCCTGCAATAGGCTTGGATGAGCTTTCTACAAAAAAAACCGAATGCTAGGAAAAAAAAAAACGAATGTCAGGAAAAAAAAAAAACAATGACAAAAAAAACAATAAAAACAACGAATGGCAGGAAAAAAAAAAAAAACGGATGACTGGAAAAAAAAAAAAAGGGCAACATTCACTCTGCAGCCAACTCGTATCAGGTTCATTTCAGGCACGCTATAACCAATTCATATCGGTCATGTCATTCACTCCACAATCGATTTGTATCAAATCCATTGCATGCTTACCACTGTCTGATTCGAAACCTAGTTGCGTTGGTGGCACAACGGTTCGTATCGGATACATTAAACACACCGATTCACATCGGGCTATGTCACTTACTTTGTTCGTACTATTACCCTATCAACCGATTCGTATCGGTTCATGCCTTTCCCTTCATCCGCTTTCGATCGGTTCATGTCATTTACTCTTTTCATGTCATCTCCCTGCCTACCGATCCACATTGTGCATGTCCTGCCCACAACCGATTCGCATTGGATACTTACCACAGTCCGGTTAGAATCTACTTACCGATTCATATCGGTCACGTTGGTTACCTGGCCCACGCTATTCTCCCTATTGGTTACCCTTCCTACGGGATTCTCATCGATTCACGTCATTTCCCTACCACCGATTTGAATCCGTTCTGGTCAGCCCCTACCATTTCAAATTGGTTTGTGTCATTTCTCTATTCATCGTTACCCTACCTAAACTGGTTCATGTTATTTCCCCATTACCGGTTTACATCGGTCCATGTTATTACCTACTACCAATTCGTGTCGGTTAATTTCCCTACAACAGATTCAGATTCCTTCGGGTCAGTCCTTACTACCGATTCAAATCGGTTCGTGTCATTTCTCTGTTCGTTACCCTACCTAACGATTCGCATCGGTTCATGTCATTTTCATACCAACGATTCGAATCGGTTCATGTCATTTTTCATACCAACGATTCGCATCGGTTCATGTAATTTTCGTACCAACAATTCGCATCGGTTCATGTCATTTTCATTCCACCGATTCGCAACGGTTCATGTTATTTCCTACCACCGATTCGCATCGGTTCATGTCATTTTCATACCCCCGATTTGCATCGGTTCATGTTATTTCCTACCACCGATTTGCATCGGTTTATGTTATTTCCTACCACCGATTTGCATCGGTTCATGTTATTTCCTACTACCGATTTGCATCGGTTCATGTTATTTCCTACTACTGATTTGCATCGGTTCATGATATTTCCGACTACCGATTTGCATCAGTCCATGTTATTTCCGACTACCGATTTGCATCGGTTCATGTTATTTCCGATTACCGATTTGCATCGGTTCATGATATTTCCGACTACCGATTTGCATCAGTTCATGTTATTTCCGACTACCGATTTGCATCGGTTCATGTTATTTCCGACTACCAATTTGCATCGGTTCATGTTATTTCCTACTACCGATTTGCATCGGTTCATGTTATTTCCTACTACCGATTCGCATCGGTTCATGTTATTTCCTACTACCAATTCGCATCAGTTCATGTTATTTCCTACTACCAATTCGCATCGGTTCATGTCATTTTCATTCCACCGATTCGCAACGGTTCATGTTATTTCCTACCACCAATTCGCATCGGTTCATGTCATTTTCATTCCACCGATTCGCAACGGTTCATGTTATTTCCTACCACCGATTTGCATCGGTTTATGTTATTTCCTACCACCGATTTGCATCGGTTCATGTTATTTCCTACTACCGATTTGCATCGGTTCATGTTATTTCCTACTACTGATTTGCATCGGTTCATGATATTTCCGACTACCGATTTGCATCAGTCCATGTTATTTCCGACTACCGATTTGCATCGGTTCATGTTATTTCCGATTACCGATTTGCATCGGTTCATGATATTTCCGACTACCGATTTGCATCAGTTCATGTTATTTCCGACTACCGATTTGCATCGGTTCATGTTATTTCCGACTACCAATTTGCATCGGTTCATGTTATTTCCTACTACCGATTTGCATCGGTTCATGTTATTTCCTACTACCGATTCGCATCGGTTCATGTTATTTCCTACTACCAATTCGCATCAGTTCATGTTATTTCCTACTACCAATTCGCATCGGTTCATGTCATTTTCATTCCACCGATTCGCAACGGTTCATGTTATTTCCTACCACCAATTCGCATCGGTTCATGTCATTTTCATTCCACCGATTCGCAACGGTTCATGTTATTTCCTACCACCGATTTGCATCGGTTTATGTTATTTCCTACCACCGATTTGCATCGGTTCATGTTATTTCCTACTACCGATTTGCATCGGTTCATGTTATTTCCTACTACCGATTCGCATCGGTTCATGTTATTTCCTACTACCAATTTTCATCGGTTCATGTCAGTTCCTACTACCAGTTCGTATCGGTTCATTTCATCACTCTGTGCACATCATCCCCCTGCCTACCGATTCATATCGGTCCAGGTTCTACTCCAAAGACAATTGCGAAAAGTCACGGTGACAATGCATTCCAGCACATTCAATTTCTGCTATTCTCATGTTCGCCTATCAGTAGGTGACTTTTTTGTAATCGCTGCAAACTCGCCTTCAGCTGCATAAACCCTTGCAGTCATTGCAAGCACGTCTTTGTCAGCACTACGCTACGCGGCAAGCACAAACATTCACATTCACCATAAACACCCCTTCATTGACAGCCACCTTTTCACAAACGTTGCAAACACAACTAAGCACAATGTCTTGCAATCACTGCAATCACTGCAAGCACGGTTACAAGCATTACATCATGCGTTACGGTAATAACATTTTGCAAACCTCTGCCAGCACGCATCTACATAAACCCCTCGCAATCTCTGCGAGCACGCACAAACTCAAACTTCTTGCAATTGCTGCAAAGCACGTATTTACATAAACTCTTTGCAATCACTGCGAGTACGCATCAACATTGACCTCTTCGCAGTTGCTACAAACACACATAAACAAAACTTCTTGCAATTGCTGCGAGCATGCATCAACCTAAATCTCTCGCAATCGCTGCAAGCATGCATAAACAAAACATATTGCAGTCGCTGCAAGCACATATTTACATTAACTCTTCACAGTTGCTGCGAATACTCATCAACACAAATCCTTTGCGAGCATGCATACCAAACTTCCTGCAATCGCTGCAAGCACCTACTTACATTAACTCCTCGCAATCGCTGAGAGTGCGCATCTACGCAATCGCTGCGAGCACACATACTAGCAATCACTGCAAGTATTTAGATTAACCCCTCGCAATCGCTGCAAGCATGCATCAACTCAAATCCTTCCGATCGCAGCAAGCACGTATACTAAACTTCTTGCAATCGCTGCAAATACGTATTTACATACAGTGGGTACGGAAAGTATTCAGACCCCCTTAAATTTTTCACTCTTTGTTATATTGCAGCCATTTGCTAAAATCTGCAAGCAGGAATGGCAAAGGATCCCCAAATCCAGGTGTGAAAAACTTGTTGCATCTTTCCCAAAAAGACTAATGGCTGTATTAGATCAAAAGGGTGCTTCTACTAAATACTAATATAAAAAAGGGTCTGAATACTTAGGACCATGTGATATTTCAGTTTTTCTTATTTAATAAATCTGCATAAATGTCAACAATTCTGTGTTTTTCTGTCAATATGGGGTGCTGTGTGTACATTAATGAGGGAAAAAAATGAATTTAAATGATTTTGGCAAATGGCTGCAATATAACAAAGAGTGAAAAATTTAAGGGGGTCTGAATACTTTCCATGCCCACTGTATACTCTTCGCAATCGCTGCAAGCACGCATCTACACAAATCCCTCACAATCGTGACCACACCTACTAAACTTCTTGCAATCACTGCAAAATATGTATTTACATATACTCCTCACAATCGCTGTGAGCATGCATCAAAAAATCCCTCGCAATCACTGCGACTATACATACCAAACTTCTTGCAATCGCTGCAAGCACGTACTTACATTAACTCCTCACAATCACTGCAAGCGCGCAACTACACAATCCCTCGCAATTGCTGCAACCACACACACTTGCAAATGCTGCAAGTATGTATTTACAATAACTGCTCGTAATCGCTGCGAGCACACATCAACACAAATCCCTCACAATCGCTGCGAGAACACACACTTGCAATCGCTGCAAGCGCATTACATCAACCCCTTGCAAGCGCTGTAAGCACACACACTTGCAGTCGCTGTAAGCACACACACTTGCAATCGCTGCAAGCACACATACTTGCAATCGCTGCAAACACATATTACATCAACCCCTCGCAATCGCTGCGAGCAGGTACACACAAATCCTTACAACCACATTCTCAGTGGCACACAATCAGCCACACACTATTTTAGTCGCACTTAATCGGCCACTCCTCTTTAGTGGCAGTCACTCACGAGCCATTCATCCTTTTCTCTGTCATTTCTCCAGGTCAGTTGAGTTCAGGTCCCATCCTGCATCAGGTTGGACGTTTGCCTAAAAAAAGAAAACACCCCAACATAGGGTTCGCTTCTTCATCAGAGCTACCCGCATAACGGGGGTGGGACAGTCCATTCAGGAAAATAAGAGATATAATTTTTTCACTCATGTCACCCCTACTACAGGTTTCTGGTTGACCAGGCTTCGATCCTTAACAGGACCTCCCTACTAGAGCGTCAGTCAGGTGTAGTCCACAGGTCTCCCTGTCACATTATTCTGCACTATCATGCTGCTACGACTCCTCTTGACACGTGCTCCCCCTTGTTTTGTCTTATATTCGCAACCATGTCATGGGCCAGCAGTGCGGACTTCATACCCACCCCTCTGTCACCCTCTGCGGGCTCAGAGAGCGGCAGCATGCAGTCCCTCAAGGGATGGACCATCCCCAAGCTCACAGCAGAGCTGCAGTGCAGGTGCGCTCCCTACCCCACTACAGCCAGGAAGCCTGAGCTCTCCAGGCTGCTCTTCAAACTGGAGTGTCATTGACACAGAGCTTTTCTGCCACCACTTTGCCGATCTACGTTCGCTGTTTTGGGCTATTTGCCAATCCTCCACAGTGCGGCGAACTGGTGCTCTCATACAGTTACTAAACACCCCTCAACTTTCCCTCCACCATCGGTACCAGTCAGAGCTTGCTGGCCCCCCCATAACCACACCAGGGGGACAAGTTGGGACAGCCTATCCCATCGGTGGGGGGGGGGGCATATCAATCTGCATCCCGCAGTAATCTTAAATATGTACTAGGAGTGGTATTTGGCAATCTACGTGCCCATAGCAGAGCCCTACCTCCCGACCAATTGTCCCGAATCAAGTCGGTCATTCACACCTTTACCCTTTCGAAGGGTGTACTATCCCCTGTCAGGGATGTTTAACACAATTTTTGGCCATCACTGGTTCATAGGGCCATGGCCACCAGAATCCTTCAGGTCCCCGATTTTAGTCAGTCATCCCCCCTTTTGTTAACTCTGTCCCATTAGGGCAGCAGCTCACGCTCCGGAGCAATGACAGGTGACACAAGGTATGTTCTATCCTTCATATCGTATTGCCACACGCAGCTGGTAGAGTTGAGCGAACTTCTAGAAGTCCGGGTTCTGCTGGTTCGGCCGAACTTCGGGACAAAGTCCGGGTTCGGGTCCGGACAGAACCCGAACTTTGTCCCGGACCCCGAACCCTATTGAAATCAATAGGGACCCAAACTTTTAGGCACAAAAATGGCTGCAAAATAGTCCTGGAAAGTCCTAGAGGTCTGCAAAAGGTAGGAAATGGGGGTAAGGGTGGGACAAGTGACCTACAAAGAAATGGGGACAGGAAAATAACTTTAAATATTTTTTAAAAAATAAAAACATAAAAAAAGCAAAAATGGAGGTGGATGTGGACCATCTTCAAACTGGGTCTGAAAAGTATTAATTAACGGTAGAAACCATATAACTGTTCTAAAATCATCTTCAAACTGTGTCAAAAAAGTATAAATAAGCCGGGAGAACCCATATCACTGTTCTGCAAACATCTGGAAGCTGTGTGTGTCACTTTAAATAAAACCAGGGGGAAACCATACTACTGTTCTGCAAACATCTGTAAAGTCTGTGTGTCACTTTAAATATAACCGGGACTAACTGAACTACTGTTCTGCAAACATCTGTAAAGTCTGTGTGTCACTTTAAATATAACCGGGACTAACTGAACTACTGTTCTGCAAACATCTGTGAAGTCTGTGTGTCACTTTAAATATAACTGGGACTAACTGAACATCTGTTCTGCAAACATCTGTAAAGTCTTTGTGTCACTTTAAATATAACCGGGACTGACTGAACTACTGTTCTGCAAACATCTGTAAAGTCTGTGTGTCACTTTAAATATAACCGGGACTAAGTGAACTACTGTTCTGCAAACATCTGTAAAGTCTGTGTGTCACTTTAAATATAACCGGGACTAACTGAACATCTGTTCTGCAAACATCTGTAAAGTCTGTGTGTCACTTTAAATATAACCGGGACTAACTGAACATCTGTTCTGCAAACATCTGTAAAGTCTTTGTGTCACTTTAAATATAACTGGGACTAGCTGAACATCTGTTCTGCAAACATCTGGAATGTGTGTGTGAAACTACAGCATAGAGAAGAACAGGTATATGGTTTCGCTCTGCTATAGTTTCAAACACAGTTTGCAGATGTTTGCAGAACAGTGATATGATATCACTGTTCTGCAAACATCTGGAATGTGTGTGTGAAACTATAGCAGAGTGAAACCATATACCTGTTCTTCTCTATGCTGTAG
>BLSH010181633.1:495500-505742 GCA_018402905.1 Glandirana rugosa
AAAAAGGAATTCCCTTTGGACGTGAAGTTAACGACTAGAGGGACGATCCACTCATGACAGTACGACTAGGTTATCCAACTTTCGAGGACCTCAGTGACGGTACCTTGTTCATACGTCTAGTCCACAGGGGTTGAGACTGAAGTTACCCACGTATAAACAAGACCAGTTATTATATCATGCATCGTACTTACGGTTTCTGTCAGTTCGTTGATCGTAAGAGTCTTTTACTGGTTACTGTTGAATGTTTACATAAAATTGGTGAACTGTTGTTGCATGACTGAGTAATTGTCATTCAAAGTGTGAGAGCGCTGAAAGCTGAAAATTGGTCTGGTTAGGAAGGGGGTTTAAGTGCCCAGTTGTCAAGTGGTTAAAATACATTTGTAAGTTGTCATTGGTCATTTTCTGAGAATGCTAGTTGCTTGACTGTCTTTGGCATTCATGCTACGTACTATATTATTGACCAGAACAAATATGCACCCATTGAAGTCAGAGTTGGGGACACCTGATCTGCATACTTGTTCCATGGCAGTGACTCCAGGAGCTTTCAACCTATTGGATCAGCATGACAGTACTCACCTAGCAGGGAGATCAGCAATTGAAGTGCAGGTTTCCCTTAAGGAAAAAATGTATGTGCAATAATGCTGCAATGCTTGCCTCTAGTTTATTATAAGTCCATCAAAATGACAGGTTTACTATAATAAACATCTTCAAAAATATGGAAAGGTTGTTAACAATGCTGATAATGAAAACAATTTATATAAGAACATTGACAACCTACTGTATGTTGTCTTTCTGCAGTGTCATTCCCTGTGCACACTTTAGCCATCTGGTCAACCCTTATTAGTATATCTGAAAGCAGTAAATTACATAAAATGCATCCAAATATTCCATGGAGGTCTCCACATCAAAACACTTCCTGACTGTATTTCTAAACAGATCATTAAGTAAAACTACACCACATAGCCAAGAAACACAGCTAGGTCTCCAAGAAATAAAAAATAGAAGTGATAATATACATCTGTTTTAAGATATCTAAAATATGAACTATTTTATATAAAATAGCTGCAAACATGGCATATATATTCTAGAATAGACACTTGTATTCATAAATGGGCAACATATCAAGCAGACATAATAAATGGAACAAAAGTGTATACAATTTCACCAGTGCATAATTTGCAATGTTGTGCATCCAACTGTAGCATATTATTCTTTGGTATCAACCATATCAACCATGGTTTCCAGAGGTCTCTTGTAACTTATTTAAAGGGTAATTTCAACCTTTTACAAAAAATGAAAAGGTGGACTAACTCCAAATATCCTGGCTACCTCTCCAGACCCTGGTACACATATAACAGTGATGCCCCCTGCTGCTAGTGTAGCAGTTTATACATCATGTACTGACATACAGAACCCAGGAATGAGAATTCATCATAATGCTTGCAATTGCAAGTGTTCACAGGTCAATGCAGCCACATGAACATGCTGGCCAATGAAAAGCTGATCTGAGGCTTCTTCTGGTAAGGTGCCCCAGAAGAAAGAAGCAGTTCTCATTAGTCAACATGGTCACATTGACCTCCAAGCTCTTGCCATTCTGATGGATACTCACTCTGTGGCTGTGCATTGTGATATATGGTGAATTGACCACTACAATGGCAGCATGGGCCATATCATGTTACACATGCATTGTTGTTTGTTTCCCTTAAAAAATGTTGTCCCTACCTCACTCTGTAGGTAGGGGAGGTTCTATGTAGTTAGTTCCACCCTTCTTCTTCTTTGTGCTTAGTCTCCATTCATCCCATATAGTGTATTCTGCTATAGCTAGACACACTATGATTTTTTTAACTGTTATGATCTTCAAAAGTTTTTGGATTAAAGCTTTCTATGATCTGCAGGATATCATTTGGATCAAGTCACTTTCTACCAAGCTACTAGACTGTAAGTTTAGTTGCCTCACCACCACTAGATCAGTTGTAGAGATCAAACTTTCAGTGCTTAGATGGCTGAAGCAAAACAGGGAATCATAGCTGTTATGTGCAATATGGTCCGCAGAAGTGGCCAGGATATTTGGAGTTAGTTCACTTTTTCTTTTTTCATGAAAAAGTAAACCTACCCGTTAAAGGGTAGAAGGTTTACAGTCATTACACAAATTACCATAAACCTCCTTCTCCTCCTCATGTCACAGCATTATATTTTTTTCTGTGACCTTGTTCCTGTAGTGAGAAGCAGCTTTTATTACTTACTGTGGTTGACTTACTAAAACTGGAGAGTGCAACATTTGCTGCAGCTCTGCATAGAAACCAATCATCTTCCAGGTTTTATTATCAAAGCCTAACTGAACAAGCTGAAGTTAGAAGTTGATTGGCTCCCATGCACAGCTGCACCAGATTTTGCACTTTCCAGTTTTAGTAAATCAACCCCACTGTGACATAATTAACAGACTTATAAAGTGTTGCAGGAGCAATTACTGTAAGCTCAAATCCTACTGATGGGGCCAAGGGAGAACTATATCACTCAAGACCCAGTGTGTGGGCAGGCTTTTGGGAGTCAGCATAGCAGCATTGTTTTTACCGGGAAATAAATTACTGTTTGCATGTAGAGAAAGATAGAGGGAAGGCAGATATGTGGAGTTCAGTAGTCCAACAAGCAGGGCAGACAATGGTGATTGGGGTTTCAATTCAGCAGATGCAATGTGTTGTCAGTCCAATCAAAATGTAAGGAGCAAATCGGATTTCCGATAGAGCAACAGATAATATTCTGTACTTACAACACTTTTAAAGGTTTAAGCATAAGGAAATGTGCAGGCACTGAAGAAATGTACTGAACATATTTTTTCTTCTATACATTTGTTTTGCGCTGTAATACGCTTTCATAGGAACAATACTAAATAAGGGAGTTAGCTGAAAAAATGGGAAATTGAGGAAAATATTTCTTCCAAGCAATCACAGCTTCCGCTCCTATATGCACCTGGAATGTCTCCATCAAGAAATGTTATTAATTGTTCTTTTACATAAACCAGCTAGTAATTCATGTTTACTATCCCTTTCAGAAAAAAAGCTTTCTCGTACGGGCTAATGAAAACATGATTTACAAAAGCGATCCCAGCATATTAAGCAAAAATAAAAGCATGTCTGATGCATCAAAGTCACAGTAATGTACTTGTTTGCAGAATGAAGTCCTGTTTAGTGAATTATTTTACAATACTACTGGTTCTCCAAGCCACAGCTTCTGATGGCTGCCAGCATTTAAATGACTATCTTTTTTTAGATATGCATAACTCTGTTTTTCCCTTAATGAGTTTTTGCAAAATCTATAGAAAAGTCATTGTTCAGTTGTTGATTGCATTCCTCTTTAGCTTTTTTTTTTCTTTCAGGAGCAGAGAGAATCATATTACCATTTGCCTAATGTGTCTTTGCCCAGGGGAGGCAATATCAGTATCTTGCACTGCAGAATGTAAAAACGGGGGGATCATTTACGGCAAATGGTATAGCGCAAAAGCTGTGAGTGCAGATTGCTGAAAATTTGCTGCCAGTTCGGCAATTGGAGAGTTGGCAACATTGCATCTGTTAACAAATTACATGGAATAATTAACAGTACTTTTGTGCCATAGTTTGCGAAAGTTCAACTTCTGCCAAAACTTTTTATTTCATTTTGTAAGTTCCAACACAGTTGAGTACTGCCCACAATACGTTTTTTATTTGCAGTAAATTTGCAGGACAAGTTTTAGAGTGTTCTCTTCTTTTTTTTCAAAGCACTACGTATACACGAAGCTTCTGAAAAATCTCTGAAAAAAAAAAGACGGGGTAATAAAGTTAGTCAATAAGGAAAGAAGTAGGCTATGGAAAAATCAATCCACATTTAACTTTCAATTCTGTTATCATTTAATCGATTTCGACTTCAGAAATGAAGCAAGAACACAACTTTATCATGTTGTCGAGAAAGGAATAAATGCCTACATAGGCAAATTCAAAATGATTTGTGTAAATAAGTGTTTTTTAAATACACCACACACTTTACTACCACATAAACTCAGAAATATTTAATAATCTAAATCTCTGTTTTTTAAAATTTGTTCCTCAAACATAGTTATATTAAAAAAAAAAGAATTTCACTCAATTTTGTTTTTCTAAAATGTATTTAAAATTTTAATTTTTTACATACTAAAAGGCAGTATTGACATTTGTCAGCGTACCATAGGATGACATTGAGGATCAGAGTTAAATGCCACTTGTCTACCAGCTATTGGTACAATGCTTTCCCTTAAAAGACAAAAGATTTTTTTTTTTTTTTATAGTCAGATAAAAGACAAGAAGACATTGTATTGTAAACAAGCTTGGTGTCACCAAGTGACTGTTGCAACAAATGGGTTGTAGAACAATCCTCATCAATGTCTAAATCATGACTTCAGTTTCCGTCTTATTTTGCATCTCTGGCTTTTGTCAGAGGTGCAAGCCTGGAAAGTTCTACCATGAAGCTGAAAGTGTAGACATGCAAAACAGGTCAGTTATCTCTCCTACGAAATCAGTAATCTTGCAGTTTGCAGTCTTTTTTTTCATCATGGATGCCTACACTATGTTTTTTTTTACATCACTTTTATATTACTTTTGAAATAAGATTCCATTCAAATGACACAAGGACCAACAGTACTATGTAAACATTAATAACCCATAGCAAACCGTTAACAATTGTTTATCTTTGTTCTGATAAAACAATAATCGTTGTAATTGGTTACTGCGGATGGTGAATCTGTATACTGCCTTATTAACAAAGTCTGCATGAATATTCTCAAGTGAAGAAGGTTTACAAAGTTAGTCATGGATAGGTATAAATATACCTAATTAGGAAATGATGAAGTCAACATGCATGTGATATTGCCATATAAATACACATGGGTATATTTAAAAAAGTTTACACGTGGATTGTCATACAAATTAGGCAAAATGTGCTCAAATATACAAAATTGCTATTGTAAATTATACAAAAGTATATTGTGAAAAAAGGCTATTGAGTGATGTGCAAATCTTCCACAAAGCATTTCAAAACACCCCTTTTATCACTTGCTCAAGGATTGAAGGCTGGTTTATATTCTTTCTTACAGGATGTATACAGTGTTTGGAGTATTGGAGCAATCAGTTTGTGTGCCCTAGATGTATTAGGTGTGACATTTAATTTGCAGCAACATGAATGACCAACCAATACTTGCTGGTCAATGATGTTTTAGTTATGAACATTTTTATCACATAAATAAGGTTTTGTGTTGAAGGATGTGTATTGATAGGCTTTTGTTGAAGAAGAACTACCTCTTGCCTTTTACAATATATGGGAATGCAAAAGCAGCTGATGCAAGTCAGCTGCAGGTCAAATACACCTGCAATGAATTTTGAATTATCTCAGAAGTCTCTCAAATTGATGTCAAAAGCACACTGCTTTTGAAATTGAAGTCTGTTGAAACTGGCCCAGAAGAACTGCTGTTCTTGTGTTGTGTAAACTAAAAAAAAACATGAATATACAGCAATTTAATAATTCTGCCACCTTCTATTGAAGATTGAAAGACTGATAGCAGAAGAATGATGGACCCTGTATGATGGCAGATATGTCTGTATATACCACAAACAGTGCTGAAAAATATTTTTACTTAGATATTGTGCTATAATATACTCTGTTCTAGTTGGAATGTATTATTTCAAAGGACCCACATTATGGTAAATGTCCTCTCAATCCCGTCACCAACCTAAGAAATTGCAGGTATAAACACAGAGCAAAATCAAGTATTTTAAATGCTTAGTTGCAGAGTTTTTCCTTTCCCTAAGAAAGCCAACTTGCAACGTGACTCTGAAATTGTTAGCAAGTTTGACTTGAAAATTTCCTAGCACTCTTCTGGAGTGTCTAGATATTCTCTGTGCTGGACCAGCTCCTCCACCATTCTGCTCACCACCCTACATAACCTTTTATGCAGCTGTCAGGGAGGAGTGAAGGGCACTACTATAGTGTGCTACTTCAGTTATAGCTCTGAGTTTTCTTGGATTGCTGACATCATATCCAAGATGGGGAGTGTACAACATCAGTTTCAGGACCTTTGGATGTCTAGAAAATGAAGGCTTAGGACCAGAAGTTGCCAAACAAACCTGATTTCTTTTTATGAGGAGGTAAGTAAAACATTGGGCAGAGGGGTGGCCGTGGATGTGGTATACTTGGATTTTGCAAAAGCATTTGACACCGTTTCCCACACATGGCTAATGTGTAAGGTAAAGTCTACAGGCTTGGAAAGATCAGTTTGTAAACGGATAGAAAACTGGTTAAAGATCAATTTCAGAGAGCAGTGGTTAATGATCCTTATTCTGAATGGTCTAAGGTTATCAGTGGTGTACCCCAAGGTTCAGTGTTGGGACCCTTAATTTTCAATATATTTATAAATGATATAGGGTCTGGGATTAAAAGTACAATTTCAGTGTTTGCAGATGACACCAAGCTATGCAGTGGAATAACGTCTTTGCAGGATGTCTCCAACTTACAAGCAGACCTCATTGCACTGTCTAATTGACTATGTGGCAAATAAGGTTTAATATTGATAAATGTAAAGTTATGCACTTGGGGGCTAAGAATATGCATGCATCGTACATACTAGGGGGAGTACAACTGGGGGAATCCATAGTGGAGAAGGATCTGGGGGTTTTGGTAGATCATAAGCTTAATAATGGCATGCAATGCCAACCTGCAGTTTCCAAAGCAAGCAAAATCCTTTCTTGTATTAGCCTTCCTGGCGGTATTCCCGAGTGTGGCTCGGGGTGAATATTCTTTACCAAGAGCGGTAACCCCGAGCCACACTCGGGATTGCATCGCTGGATCCAGGCAGTGTTACTCACTTTGTCCCCTGGATCCAGCAATGTCCCCCCGCTGTGTCCACGGGTTGTGTCCTCCGCCTGATGCCTGTGTGATGCCGGGCTCCGTTCCCTGCGAGCGTCGCGTTGCACGGGGCGGAGCCCGGCGGCAAATTCAAAAAGTGAAACACACAGTAAACATACAGTACACTGTAATCTGTAAGATTACATTACTGTATGAAATCATTTCACGTCCCCTTTGTCCCTAGTGGTTTGCCCAGTGCCCGGGTATGATAAAGTTTGAAACATGAAATCATAAATTATAATATAATAAATAACTAAAAATAATTATCAAAAATAATAACGTAATAGTAATAACATTTATTCAATAATGTAATCAAACCAAAAACACTGAAATTTGCTCAGTTGCAGAATTGTCGCTGTCGTCACTTTCAGTGTCTGATGATAAATTCCCCCAAAAATCAGTATCACTCAATTCTGCAAGTGATTCTTATTTACTATCGGTGTTTTCTAGCTGATCAAAAACCACTTTTGACGTAAAGAGACGCTTTTTGGTTGCCATGGACATTCTCAAGTTTCCAGGCAGAAAGAATGACATATATAATATAAAAGTGCATGCAGGGCACTGGGCAAACCACTAGGGACAAAAGGGATGTGAAATGATTTCATACAGTAACGTAATCTTACAGATCACAGTGTACTGTATGTATACTGTGTGTTTCACTTTTTGAATTTGCCGCCGGTCTCCGCCCCCGTGCGACGCGACGCTTACAGGGAAGGGAGCCCGGCACACAGAGGCATCGGGCAGCGGACACAGTCCGCAGACACGGCGGGGGACATCGCTGGATCCAGGGGACAAGGTGAGTAACACTGCCTTGGATCCAGTGATGCAATCCCGAGTGTGGCTCGGGGTTACCGCTAATGGTACTGAAATTCCACCCCGAGCCACACTCAGGAATACCGCCAGGGAGGTTAAAAAAAAGTCTGGATTCTTTCCTTAATGTAAAATAATATAACTGGGTACTAACATTTTTAGGTAAAGTTGCTCCAGGGTGTATTCGATTACCTTTCGGGGGATCAGGAAGGAAACTTTTCACCGTTATAGCAAATTGGATCATGCTTTGCTGGGTTTTTTTGCCTTCCTCTGGATCAACTGTGGGTGAAGTATTGTATATGGGATTGTTTGGTTATATATATTATCCTTCTCTTCTTTTAAGACACATTGTATTCGTCTGTTTTCTCCCATTTCTCTAAGGATTGCTGTGATCTATCGGCCTCCTGGACCAGTGTCATGCTTCCTTGATGACTTCTCTGCCTGGCTACCGTACTTCCTCTCCTCCACGTTACCCACTATTATCCTTGGTGATTTCAACATCCCCACCAATGTTAACAGCCAAGCTGCATCCCAACTTTTCAAATTAACCTCATCCTTTGACCTTACACAATGGACACAGTCCCCCACTCACTCTGATGGTAATACCCTTGATCTTGTCTTCTCCCATCTTTGCACCCCCTACAACTTCACCAACACCCCCTTTCCTCTTTCTGACCACAACCTCATCACTTTCACGTTGTGCTTGTCTCCAACCACCTGTCCCACCAAGCAGAAAACAATTACCCGCAGAAACTTTCGCCACTTTATTCCTTCTCTTTTCTACTCTGCAACCGACCACCTCCATGACAAAATCTCAGCCCTATCTTGCCCTAACCTGGCCACCTCTATCTACAACAGTTCACTTTCATCCTCACTGGATTCTCTTGCTCCTCTCACCTCACAAAATGTCAGGCCCAGACCATTACAACCTTGGCAGACCGACGACACCAAAAACCTTAAGAGACAGAGCCGTGCACTGGAGCGAGTGTGGCGTAAAACCAAATCCCAGAATGCGTTCACCCAATATAAATCTGCCTTCTTAAAATACACTTCTTCCCTCCATGCTGCCAAACAAACTTACTTTGTCACCCTAATTAATACTCCTCCAATCCTCGTCGTCTCTTCTCTACTTTTAACTCTCTACTTTCTCCACCGCCACCTCCACCCAGTCACTCGCTCACTGCTCACGAGATTGCAAACCACTTTAAAAACAAGATTTATGCAATTCGTGGGGACATCTCCACTGCCCAGAAATCTTACCCACTTAACATACCCTATACAACTGCACTCTCAACGCTCTCCTCTTTTGACCTTGCTACTACCGAAGAGGTCTCTAAAGTTTTCTCAGAAGCCCACCTTACCATCTGTCCCCTGGATCCTGTTCCCTCACATCTATTACAGTCACCCTCTTCTTCTATCTTATGCTCCCTCACCCACATCTTCAATCTCTCCCTCTCTACTGGCACCTTCCCCTCCCCTCTAAAACATGCCCTGGTCACCCCCATACTTAAAAAGCCCTCACTGGATCCCACCATCCTGAACAACTTAAGACCAATCTCCTTGCTCCCGTTTGCATCAAAACTTTTAGAACGACTAGTCTACAACCGTCTTAGTTCCTACCTCACTGACAACAACCTTCTTGACCCCTTACAGTCTGGCTTTCGCTTGCTACACTCCACTCAAACTGCCCTACTAAAGCTCACTAATGACCTGCTAACTGCTAAAACCAATGGCCACTACTCCATACTCCTACTACTCGACCTCTCTGCAGCCTTTGATACTGTTGACCATCCCCTCCTACTTAACAAACTCCACTCTCTTGGCCTTCGAGACTCTGCTCTCTCCTGGCTCTCCTCCTTTGATACTGTTGACCATCCCCTCCTACTTAACAAACTCCACTCTCTTGGCCTTCGAGACTCTGCTCTCTCCTGGCTCTCCTCCTACCTGTCAGAGCGCTCCTACAGTGTCACCTATAACTTTGTTTCCTCCTCTCCACTTCCTCTTTCAGTTGGGGTACCTCAAGGTTCTGTCCTTGGACCCCTTCTCTTCTCCATTTACACCTCCTCCCTTGGTCTGTTAATAAACTCCCATGGCTTTCAATACCACCTCTATGCTGATGACACACAAATCTATCTCTCTACTCCTCACCTCACTCCTTCAGTCTCCTCTCGCATTACTAACTTACTAACTGACATATCAGCATGGATGTCACACCACTTCCTCAAACTCAATCTTTCTAAAACTGAGCTTATAATTTTTCCTCCAGCCCGTGCCCCTCCCCCTCCCCCTGACTTCTCCATCAAGATCAATAATACAACTATCAGTCCCTCCCCTCATGCCAAGGTCCTAGGTGTAATCCTGGACTCTGACCTGTCCTTTCAGCCCCAAATCCAATCACTATCCAAATCGTGCCGACTTCACCTCCGAAATATCTCCAAAATACGTCCCTTCCTAGCCGCTGACACTACTAAGCAACTTATTCACTCCCTTGTTATCGCTCGCCTTGACTATTGTAACTCCCTCCTAATT
>BLSH010181633.1:506443-521278 GCA_018402905.1 Glandirana rugosa
AAAAAAAAAAATGTAAAAAAATCCCTATAAATAATATCGTTTTTCATTTTTTATAACAAAAAAAAAAGTTTTAACAGCCTGAAAAAACAAATATCGTGTTTTTTATTTTTGGCGTCTCCACTATTTTATGGTGGTTTTCTTTCGAGATAAACACCCCTTTTTTTCTGTATGTGAAACAAACCCATGTTGAAACGTGCTGGCGCGTTATCAGTCAATTTCGCTGCGTCACGACATAGCGTTTTTTACTGGACCAGTGCTTCACCCATTTAGGAAGGCCAGGAATTCACCAATTTGGGCTCAAGTGTGACGGGCACTGAAGTTTCTGTACTCGTGCAATAGTCACATGTCTTTGAAGTCACGGGCAGTGTGAACTCGGGTTTAACCACTTAAGGACCGGAAGGATTTACCCACTTCGTGACCAGGTCATTTTTTGCGATACAGCACTGCGTCGCTTTAACTGACTATTGCGCGGTCGTGCAAAGTTGTACCCAAACAAAGTGTATGTCTTTTTTTCCCCACAAATAGAGCTTTCTTTTGGTGGTATTTTATCACCTCTGCGGTTTTTATTTTTTGTGCTATAAACAAAAAAGTCCGACAATTTTGAAAAAAAAAACAATATTTTTTACTTTTTGCTATAATAAATATCCCTAAAAAAATGTAAAAAAAAAAACCTAATTTCTTCATCAGTTTAGGCCAATATGTATTCTTCTACATATTTTTGGTAAAAAAATCGCAATAAGCGTATATTGATTGGTTTGCACAAAAGTTATATCGTCTACAAAATAGGGGATAGATTTATGACATGTTTATTATTTTATTTTTTACTAGTAATGGTGGCGATCAGTGATTTTTAGCGGGACTGCAACATTGCGATGGACAGATTTGACACCTAACTGACATTTTTGACTCTTTTTTGGGAACCAGTGCTTGAGGTGATTGTAGCCGTATTAGTGCAATTGTGACAGAGAAAATTGAGTACTGACCGTGATACTTTTTTTATTTGCACTAACATACAATTTTTCAGGACAAGCTTTCAGGGTGTGTCCCCGTCTTCAAGGTCCAAGCAGTACTGATTCACAAAAGTTTTAGCAGAATATTAAAAAAATTTATCTGAGGGAAAGGAAAAACAAACAAAAACACACACAAATCTATGTATAAGGCAATGGTAATAAAGCTAGCAGCAGTGTCACTGAGATAAGACAGAGGGAGATCTATAGACTGGGGGGGGGGGGGTGACAGTCACAGAGGGGGTAGTAAAACTTTAGTATAATGAGTGAGGAAACCTATATCTAAATTTAGGCAGTTATTTTTTGTGTCAAAAAGAAGTATCATTCTTAGTTCAAACGTTTTCCTTTCCTGCGTAGTTCTGAAATTCCCTTTAAGAAACAAAACATTGAGGTCTTCAATAGTGTTGTGAGGAGTGATGTCCCACAGGTGTGCATAAACTGTCTTCTTTATGTTCCCTGATGGAATGTCTGTGTAAATTCATCCTTGTTTGCAATTTCTGTCCTGTTTCACCAACATAACATTATTTGCTACATATTTTGCATTGGATGAGGTATACAACATTACTAGAGGTACAGCTGTATGATCCCATGATATTGAAGGTCCCATTTGTGTGTGTGACACTTTTGGATAGATTGATCTGGTTGCACAGTTTGCCATGTTTTTTATTGCAGGGTTTGCTTCCATTATTTGAGACTTCATAATCAGAGTGAAGTTTCCTGCTGATTAGTTTGTCTGAGATTGGGGGGTTGTATGAAAGCCAATATTGGGGGTTGTTGGAATATTTCTTTCAGAGTTTCATCCTCTGTTATAATGGGTTGTAAATCTTTGATTATCTTTTTTATCCCTTCTATTGCTGGGTTGTATGTAGTGACTAGAGGGACACGGTTATTTGTTTTTTTCTCTTTGTATTGGAGTAGATTTTCTCTTCGGGTTTTCAAGGCTGTGTTTATGCTGCTGTTTATGGTTTTGTCTTTGTACCCTTTCTTATGGAAGGAGTCTGCCAGTGTTCTGAGATGTTTATCTCTGTCCTCTGGGTCTGAACATATTCGGTGGTATCTGATGGCCTGGATGTGTATGATGGCCCGTTTAGAGTGTTGGGGGTGAAAGCTGGAACTATGGAGATAGCTGCATCGGTCAGTTGGTTTTCTGTGTATCGAGGTTTGAAGCTTGTCATCCCTGATGTATACTGTAGTGTCTAGGAAGTTGACATGTTTGTTTGAATAATCCATTTTTAGATTTTCTTCACCTTCAGGTCATATCATAAAGATATGAACAATATAGCGATAATATCTGTATGGCTTATGTTGTATGCTGTTCAGGAATACGTCCTCCAGGTCAGCCATAAATAAATTTGCACATTGGGGTGCCATTTTACTTCCCATAGCTGGAACCAGTGACATTATTACAGTAATCAGTGGTAAAAATATGCACTGTTATTGTACTAATGACACTGGCAGGGAAGGGGTTAACTCAAGGGGTTAAAAACTGTATGGGGGATGGGCTGCCTGGGGAAACACACAGATCTGTCTTCCTGCATGGCAGATAGACAGGATCTGTGTGATCTCCCCTGACAGAACGAAGATCTGCCTTGTTTACACAGGCAGACCCACCTTCTGTCACTGCGGGGAATGATCGTGGGTGGCGGTGGACATCGAGTCCGCCCTACCCGCTGATTGGCTCCCCCGCTGGCCAGTGGGAGCGCGCACCCACAAAAGTTTGTTCCCACACCGACGTACAGCTACGGCGATTAGCGGGAACGAGCCAACCTGCCGCAGTATAATGATGGCGGCTGGTTGGCAAGTGGTTAAACTGGCTGTAAACCTCAGACATGAAGTATGAACAAAGCATATTGCTTTATAGTGTGTACTTGTCTCAATTAAAAGCACTAACTGTAATTTCTGTCCGCTGCTTTGTCCCTCTGCTATCATTATGAATCGCTTCTGACAAGTTTTCCTGACAGAAAGAGAAAAATGTTGACACGAGAGGGAACTCCAGCAGATTGACAGTCTCAACTCTGTTCTTGTGAGCTGTATGAAGGAGCTGTGTCCCTTCCCTCCAATCAGCTCTCAGAACTTTCCTCACTAAGCTCTGCAGAGTTTAACTTCAGCTCTCCTCCTTCTTTTTTATGAACTCTCAGACAAGCTCTATAATTCAGCACTTTGAATGGATGTAGTGAAGACTGCAGATAGACAGGTACAACTTATGTAGGAGGATTTTGTTTAATCTCTGTATATCACCTGAGGCTAGTCACATTACTGGGTATATGTAAAGGTTTAAAACCACTTTAACCACTTACCAACCGGGCCACTTTTTTACATTTGGTGGTCACAAGCTAAAAACATTTTTTTTTGCTAGAGAATTACTTAGAACCCCCAAACATTATATATTTTTTTTCAAACACCCTAGAGAATAAAGTGGCGATTGTTTCAATACTTTTTGTCCCACGGTATTTGCGCAGCGGTCTTTCAAGCGTTAAAAAATAAGACAACAGTAAAGTTAGCCCAATTTTTTTCCATATTGTGAAAGAGGATGTTACGCCCAGTAAATAGATACCATACATGACACGGTTGAAAATTGCGCGCGCGACAAAGTCCAGTATTTAAAAAATTCCATAGGCGACGCTTTAAAAATTTTTAACGGTTACCAGGTTAGAATTACAGAGGAGGTCTTTTGCTAGAATTATTGCTCACACTGGTGATCGCGGCGATACCTCACATATGTGGTTTGAACACCGTTTTCATATGCGGGCGCGACTTATGTATGCGTTTTCTTTGTTGCGTGAGCTCGCGGAGACGGTGGCGATTTAAATCTTTTTTTTTTTTTTTAAATGTCATTTATTTATTTATTTTTAGCACTGTTCCTCTGATCACTTTTATTGCTATCACAAGGAATGTAAACATCCCTTGTGATAGTAATATATGGTGACAGGTACTCTTTTTGGAGGGCCGGGGGGTCTAAAAGACCCCCCATCCCTCCTTTGCACTTCACAGTATTCAGATCGCCAAAAACGGCGATTTTGAATACTGTCATTTTTTAAAATTTGGCGCTGTTAGCCGCCGTGTAAACCAGAAGTGACGTTGTGACGTCGCTTCCGGAATTTGCCGAAGGAGACCCGATCGGAGCCGATTACGGCTTTTGTCAGGTCTCCTTCCATCCGGCGGATGCGCCGGATCGTCGCTCCGGTCTCCCGGTGGGACGGGAGGCCGGAGAAGAGCGGCGGAAGGCGGCGGGAGGGGGGGTGTCCCCTCCCGCCCCCTGGGGTAACGACCGAGCGGCTCCCGAGCCAACCGCCAGCTCTAAAAAATGATACCGGGATATGTCCCGGTACAGCCGCTCAAACCCGACCGCCGCCTATTTACGGCGCTGGTCGGGAAGTGGTTAAATAACATGCCCAAAATATATTAACCACTTAAGGACCGGAAGGATTTCCCACTGTAGGACCAGAGCACTTTTTGCGATTCGGCACTGCGTCGTTTAACTGACAATTGCACAGTCGTGCAACGTTGTACCCAAACAGAGCTTTCTTTTGGTGGTATTTGATCCACTCTGCGTCACTTCTGATAAATAAAAAAGAGCGACAATTTTGAAAAAACATATATATTTTTTACTTTTTGTTATAATACATAAAAAAAAATATAAAAACTCTAATTTATTCATCAGTTTTGGCCGATATATATTGTTTCTCATATCTGTGGTAAAAAAAAAAAATTTGTGATCTGCGTTTATTGATTGGTTTGCTCAAAAGTTGCCACATTTACAAACCATGAGAATTAATTTATGGCGTTTTTACTTTATTTTATTATTTTTATTTATTTTTACTAGTAATGGCCACGATCTGCGATTTTTATTGGGACTGTGATATTGCAGCGGACATGTTGGACATTTTTGACACTTTTTTGGGACCAATGACATTTATACAGCGATCAGAAATTTAAATATCCACGGATTACTGTGTAAATGTCATTGGCAGTGAAGGGGTTAACCTGCAGGGGGTGATCAAGGGGTTAACTGTGTTCCCTAGGCGTGTTCTAACTGTGAGGGGGCTGGGCTACCAGAGGCATAAGAGATCTTACTGATCCCAGCGACAGGGATCAGTAGATCTCTTACATGCCGCATGACAGTGGGGAACTGCCGTGTTTACATCAGTGGTTCCCTGTTTTTCTTCTCTGCTAGGCAATCGCAGGTAGCCGGCAGACATCGAGTCTGCTGGACCTGCAGCCATACTGCTGTAGAGTGCGGTGAGCATGAGAGCGCGGCGGCGCGCTCCCGCTAGTCACGCACGAGTGAGCCGCAGTTTATAGACGGTGATTCACAGGATCATGACACTCTGCAGCAGTAAATATACGCGAGCCAGTCCAGAACCGGTTAAATGCACATATAATTGTACAGTATGTGAAGATTGAAGATCATGTCAACAGGGTCACTTCAATCTCCTATAAACATGACTTTGATACTTGGAATTATAGCATAGCTTATGTGTGCTAGATATTTTATATTTGAGATAATTATAAGTGGAATTTGGCTCCTTGATGAATAGTATAAGCCAGAAATCTGGTATCCACATGTTCATTCATGTCTGAAATTCCAATTTTGTGTTCTATGGCTGTATCTCAGATGAAAAACACATAGAGTACAATTATTATTATAATTAGTAAATGTAATTAACAGAAAACAGTCTTATGTAATACTGTAGATTTTAACATATAAAACAACATAGAAAAGTAACATCAGAAAAAAAGACAGTATGGTCCATTGAGTCTGACCCATTTTTTATATTCTTTAATTTCTTTTTCTTTTTTATGTGTGTCCCTAGCATGTTTTAATCCACTTACTGTTAACTGACACATTAACTCTGCTGGAAGCCTATTCCAAGCATCAACTACCCTTTCCGTTAAATAATATTTTCTAAACTTAGTTTTGTACTTTCCTCTTGTTAGTATTGCTTACTACATACAGTATAAGTGAACACATAATTAAATATACAGGGGCTTTTCTGTACTAGGAATGTGTCTTTGGGAATCTACAGTGCATAGTGCTTGAATGTAAGCATTGTAATTGTGTCATTTTGCTTTAACCTCCCTGGCGGTATGATTATTTCAGATTTTTGGTGCTGAAAGCGGTACCATTATTTTGCATGGAAATTTTGCGTTTTATATTGTAGGCCTGTAATTTTTAGGAATAACTCACTTAAATCTGTCCAAACAAGAGTCTAGTAGACATTTCGGGTATGATAAAGTTTGAAACACAAAATCATAAATTATAATATGTAGAAGTACTGAATTTAAGAAAAAATGGACTTTAATATATATATATATATGAAAAAAAATTATAATATAATAAATAACTATAAATAATTATCAAAGATGATAATATAATAATAAAATGTATTCAATAATATAATCTAGTCAAAAAGACAGAAATTTGCTCAGTTGCAGAATTGTCGCTGTCGTCACTTTCAGTGTCTGGTGATAAATTTCCCCACAAATCAGTATCACTCAATTCTGCAAATGATTCTTATTTACTATCAGTTTTTTCTAGCTGATCAAAAAACACTTTTGACGTAAAGGGATGCTTTTTTATGCCAAGGACGTTCTCAAGTTTCCAGGCAGAAAGAATGACATATATATAATATAAAAGTGCATCCAGGGCACTGGGCAAACTACTAGGGACAACATAGAAAAGGAGAGGTGGGACTTTGAGTGAAGCTGGGCGGCTGTAGTAATTGAGTAAAAAATCACTTTAATTGAAACAATACATCAGTACAGGCAATATAAACACATAATATTGCACATGAGTAGGTTATACAGATGAAGTAATTATTCATATATCTCCAACATGGTTAAACCAGTAAAGTACAGCATATCAGTAGATGCAGTGTAAAAATCCAATGGAGGGCTCTACGCGTTTCGTGACCTGTGTCACTCGTCAGGAGCCAAAGAAACATGCATCAAAATGTATCTGTAGGAGCAATAAAATGTATAACCATCAAGTTTGAGGTCAACCATAAAACAAAAAAATATTGAGTAGTCTCAACAAAAAGGGGACCTACCCTGACACCCAAGGTATCCGGAGCGGCTGCCCATGCCCCCCGATGTAGCACCAGGGGCCCGGGGCACAGCAACGCGTCACTGCGGGAGCTGAGGGGGCGGATCACCGCAGCCTGCAAACCAGCACAAAAAACCTCAGGAAGGTGAAAGGTAAGGATGACCACCACAGATAGGCGCGACAAACCACGGTGCTGGACAAGGTTGGAAAGGCGGTGAAAGGTGGAAAAGGTGAAGCGTGCACTGGGCGTGAAGTGACTGTGAATAAGGCACAGGGCGTGGGAGTGAGTGATGTGGAAAACCATATGACATATATAATATAAAAGTGCATGCAGGGCACTGGGCAAACTACTAGGGACAAAGGGGACGTGAAATGATTTCATACAGTAATGTAATCTTACAGATTAGAATGTTCTATATGTTTACTGTGTGTTTCACTTTTTGAAATTCCCGCCAGGCTCTGCCCCGTGCGACGCGACGCTCGCAGGGGACGGAGCCTGGCACACATAGGCATCGGGCAGAGGACACAGCCTGCAGACACAGCGGGGGGGACATCGCTGGATCCAGGGGACAAGGTAAGTAACACTGCCTGGATCCAGCAATGCAATCCCGAGTGTGGCTCCGGGTTACCGCTATTTGCAGTGAAAACATACCCCGAGCCACACTCGGGAATACCGTCAAGGAGGTTAAAAAGTATTTTAAAATAACTACCCTTTTTTAGTTGGTGCTTTAAATTTTGTGATTATATAGATGTAGCGCCCTCCCAGTTTGGGTACTAGAGAGTGTATATAGTTTTTGGCTCTATCTGCTTAACAGGAGAGCTGACAGGTAAATGTATATGCTGTCTGCTTATCAGAGAGCCTTATTTAAGTAAGGTCTGCTCAGTGTGCTCTGGTGCTGTTTCATGTGGTCTGGAGATTGTTTTACCCTGTCCAGTAGTATGGGTCCCTATTGGACAGAGGGAGAAAACCTCAGCCAGTGACAGCAGGTGTATTTGGAGGTGGTTCTGACCAGCTAGCAGGGGAGTGGTGACCCACTGCATCTTGGATGAACACCTTCATATAAAAAGGAGCACATGGGCTCAAGGTTAGGAGTCCCAGCCCACCCAAGCCTGAGGGTTGAGGCATGTGTTTAGCTCCTGTCTGCTAGGCTGGAGATGCTGGGCCTGGTCAAGGCCTAGCTGAAATTGCTGAAGCTGCAACTCACAGTCCTTTGAAAGCTGACAGAGGAGGACGTCCTTGGATTTGGTCTGATACTGCAGTGGCAAAGTGTCGCTTGGAGGTTGGCAGAAAGGGCTACCGACTGTCCCAGGACATGGTGTGAGTACAGATCTGTGAGAGGATCCTTGAGACTGTGTTGCTAGAATTTCCCCTGCCCTCATATCAGCTTAATTGGGTGCTTCTGTCCTTACTGCTTAACAAGGGACCTGTTCTGCTAAAGTCAGCCTGCCATAAAATGCCTTTGGTAGTCTGCTACACTGAGTTAGAAAGGAGACACTGGCTAGTGTCTTGAAGAAACAAAGTCCTGCATGTCCTTTGTTTAGAGATGGACTTGTTTCACTGGAGTCAGTCTGCTGTGTGAAGCCACTGACCGCCTGCTATACAGAGCTTAGGGAGAATTTGTCCTCAGTTACAGTCAGTTACTTGGAGTATCTCATACTTATCCTTCTCCTATCCAAGATAAGCAATAAAGCATTGAAAATGCATCCCCTACACTGGTCATTGGCAACAAGCAGGATTGTATGTGCACCTGGCTGTGTGAAAATGCTATAGAGACTGGTTGCAAGAATATCCAGAGGGGTTGGATTTGCTTAAAGGGCTGTACTGTCAGAGTAGTAAATTATATCATCAAATCCAACCGCTCCTAAGGGGGTAAGCACTACATGGACATCAATTGCTCTTTTAAGTACTCTTTTTGTTTACTGGTCAATAAAATAACTACTGAAATCATGAAATGAACATATACAGTATATATGTGTACATGTGTATATATTATTATTATTATACAGGATTTATATAGCGCCAAAAGTTGCGCAGCACTTTACAATATAAAGAGAGACATTACAGCAACAGTACAATTTAAAACAGGAGGGTTAGAGGGCCCTGCTCCTGTGAGCTTACAATCTAAGAGGGGGGGCTGGTGAAACAAAAGGTAGGGACTGTGGGGGATGAACTAACGAGGGGAGTAGAAGATTCCGTTGTTAGCTGGAGGCAGGATAGGCCTCCTTGAAGAGATGAGTTTTCAGGGATTGCCTAAAAGTGGACAGAGTAGGGGATAGGCGGACAGATTAGGGTAGAGAATTCCAGAGGATGGGAGCAGCTCTGGAGAAGTTCTGGAGACGAGCATGGGAGAAGGAGACAAGGGAGATAGAGAGCAGAAGGTCTTGGGAGGAGCGAAGAGGACGGTTTGGGTGATATTTGGAGATAAGATTGGTAATGTAGCTTGGGGAAGAATTGTAAATGGCTTTGTATGCCATAGTTAGGGTTTTGAATTTGATTCTCTGGAAAATGGGAAGCCAGTGGAGGGATTGGCAGAGAGGAGTGGCAGACACCGAACAGTTGGTAAAGTCTGCATGATTTGGACAGTGATTGGATTTGGGACTGAAAGGACAGGTCAGAGTCTAGGATTACACCTAGGACCTTCGCATGAGGGGAGGGACTGATAGTTGTATTATTGATCTTGATGGAGAAGTCACAGGGAGGGGCAGGGCTGGAGGAGAAATTATGTTTGAGGAAGTGGTGTGACATCCATGCTGATATGCCAGTTAGTAATGCGAGAGGAGACTGAAGGAGTGAGGTGAGGAGTAGAGAGATAGATTTGTGTGTCATCAGCATAGAGGTGATATTGGAAGCCATGGGAGTTTAATAACAGACCAAGGGAGGAGGTGTAAATGGAGAAGAGAAGGGGTCCAAGGACAGAACCTTGAGGTACCCCAACTGAAAGAGGAAGTGGAGAGGAGGAAACCGAGTTATAGGTCACACTGTAGGAGCGCTCTGACAGGTAGGAGGAGAGCCAGGAGAGAGCAGAGTCTCGAAGGCCAAAAGAGTGGAGTTTTTTAAGGAGGAGGGGATGGTCAACAGTATCAGAGACTGCAGAGAGGTCGAGTAGTAGGAGTATGGAGTAGTGGCCATTGGTTTTAGCAGTTAGCAGGTCATTAGTGAGCTTTAGTAGGGCATTTTCAGTGGAGCGTAGCAAGCGAAAGATGCAAACGGGAGCAAGGAGATGGGTCTTAAGTTGTTCAGGATGGTGGGATCCAGTGAGGGCTTTTTAAGTATGGGGGTGACCAGGGCATGTTTTAGAGGGGAGGGGAAGGTGCCAGTAGAGAGGGAGAGATTGAAGATGTGAGTGAGGGAGCATAAGATAGAAGAAGAGGGTGACCGTAATAGATGTGAGGGAACAGGATCCAGGGGACAGGTGGTAAGGTGGGCTTGAGAAAACTTTAGAGACCTTTACAGTAGTAGCAAGGTCAAAAGAGGAGAGCGTTGAGAGTAAAGTTGTATAGGGTATGTTACGAAGAAGGCAGATTTATATTGGGAGAACGCATGCTGGGATGTGGTTTTACACCACACTCGCTCCAGTGCACGGCTATGTCTCTTGGTTTCTGGTGTCGTCGGTCTGCCAAGGTTGTAGTGGTCGGGGCCTGACATTTTGTGAAGTGAGAGGATAAGAGAATCCAGTGAGGAAAGTGAACTGTGGTAGATAGAGGTGGCCAGGTTAGGGCAAGATAGGGCTGAGATTTTGTCATGGAGGTGGTCAGTTGCAGAGTAGAAAAGAGAAGGAATAAAGTGGCGAAGGTTTCTGCAGGTAATTGTTTTCTGCTTGATGGAGCAGGTGGTTGGAGACAAGCACAATGTGAAAGTGATGAGGTTGTGGTCAGAAAGAGGAAAGGGGGTGTTGGTGAGGTTGTAGGGGGTGCAAAGATGGGAGAAGACAAGGTCAAGGGTATTACCATCAGAGTGAGTGGGGGACTGTGTCCATTGTGTAAGGTCAAAGGATGAGGTTAATTTGAAAAGTTGGGATGCAGCTGGCTGTTAACATTGGTGGGGATGTTGAAATCACCAAGGATAATAGTGGGTAATGTGGAGGAGAGGAAGTACAGTAGCAAGGCAAAGAAGTCATCAAGGAAGCATGACACTGGTCCAGGAGGCCGATAGATCACAGCAATCCTTAGAGAAATGGGAGAAAACAGACGAATACAATGTGTCTCAAAAGAAGAGAAGGATAGAGAGGGAGGGGTAGCCAGAACTTGAAAGGTGCTCAGTGGGGATAGAAGCAAACCAACTCCACCTCCTTTCCGTCCACTGGGTCTGGGTGAGTGAGCCCAGTGGAGGCCTCCATGAGAGAGAGCTGCATGCGAGGCAGAATCTGACTCTTGCAGCCATGTTTCTGTGATTGCAAGAAGGTTAAGGGAGTGGGAGACAAAAAGGTCATGGACAGAAGTGAGTTTATTGCAGACAGAGCGGGCATTCCAGACGGCACATGAGAAGGTGGGGGGGGGGGGGGGGTTGTTGAGAGCAGAGGAATAGAGATAATATTGAGAAGATTGCAGATGATGGTGGAGGAGGGAGGGTGCCGAGCCTGAGTGTGAGATCCCGAAGGACCAGGATTAGGGGAGATATGCCAAGAGGTTAGCAGAAGGAGGAGGGTGAGGAAAGTAAGATGGGAGTGAGATGTGTACGAGTGCACATACTTTCCTGTACCTGGGTCAGCAGGTGGGTTAAGTATTAGCAGGAGGTGATGAGAACAGTAGTAGGGAGAGGGTAGAAGTGATGGTGATATGTACAAGTTTTTAGGTGGAGAAGGTGGTGGTTTGTGGTCAGTCCAGAGTGGAGTAGAGTTCTTGATGGTCTTGTCTTGCTGCTTTCGTTATCCTGCTTTAGTTAAACTGCTGTGTTCAACTTCTTATTACTCCTGCACAAAATTTACTCATGGCAGCAAAATTTACTCTGCCAAGACCCCCTGTCTCTGCCTTCCCCCATGAACACACAACTCAATTTATACAAAGATGATCAAATGAGGAAATATTCCACACCCCAATTAGGGACTGATAAGGAACACATGAAATTGGGGGAGGAATGGTCAGAAAGACAGGCCAGTCATAAAGATGAGTATCTCTGATCCCAAGAGGAGGTGAGAATCCATCATTAACAAATGGCTAAGTTGCAAGTACAAAACTTTTATGCACACCCCAGTTATAGCAGATATTTTGCAAAGCAGTCAGACAGTTCGGAATTGCTTGAGAGTCGCATACCTGTGAAGAAGCAGACAAGGTGATCAGATGATGAGAGAACATACTGCTGTGTTCAATATATATATATATATATATATACATACAGGGTGGGCCATTTATATGGATACACTTTAATAAAATGGGAATGGTTGGTGATATTAACTTCCTGTGAAGATACGAGATGTGCAGCACCTGAAACTACGGATACTGGAAGCCTGTGCTAGCATTTCTCCTGCAGTGTTGCTATCAGTGTGTGAAGAGTGGGAGAAGAGGGTTGCATTGACAATCCAACACAATGGGCAGCACATTGAACACATTTTATAAGTGGTCAGAAACTTGTAAATAACTCATGAAAGAATAAAGTTACGGTAAAACCAAGTACACCATTGTTTTTCTTCTGAAATTCCCAATAAGTTTGATGTGTCACATGACCCTCTTCCTATTGAAAAAACAAAAGTTGGATTCAAAATGGCCGACTTCAAAATGGCCGCCATGGTCACCACCCATCTTGAAAAGTTTCCCCCCTCACATATACATATGTGCCACAAACAGGAAGTTAATATCACCAACCATTCCCATTTTATTAAGGTGTATCCATATAAATGGCCCACCCTGTACACTGAGCAAAATTATAAAAGAGAAATGAACATTAAATTCAAGGGCAACAGCTCTGGGGCAACATTCAATTCAAGGGGGTCCAAAAACTGACTGGTTTTTGGATCCCCCAGACCTCCCCCAATACAGTAGAACTGCACATTTTAGAATGGCCTTTTATTGTGCCCAACCTTAGGCACACCTGTGCAATAATCATGCTGTCTAATCAGTATCTTGATCTGCCACACCTATGAGGTGGATGGATTATCTCAGCAAAGGAGAAGTGCTCACTAACACAGATTTAGACGGATATGTAAACAACATTTGAGAGAAATAGGCTTTTTGTGTACATAGAAAAAGTCGTAGATCTTTGAGTTCAGCTCATGATAAATAGGGACAAATACAAACGTGTTGCATTTATAATTTTATAATATATATATTCATCCGGATTGATGCACATAGGGTATTTTTTTAAATTGATGCTGAAGGGCCAACATGTCGTTATGACTTAATAACTCCACAGTGGCAAAAGAACGCTATACCTTTACTTGAAAAAAACATTTAAAGACTGATGCATGAAATAGAAGCTTTTCTGTTATAGTTGTTTAAAATTCTGGCTGTCGTGGTTGGACCCTTTACGAAGGCCAGTGATGTCTGTGGTGCATCATGGCATTAAAAGAGTTAAAACAGGCTCTCCACTTTGAGTTTATCATTTTGCTAAATGCTTGTGCAAACATTTTGGGGTATACAAAATCAGTGGCACCATCTTTTAATTGGACACAATCAGTTCTGAATGAACATATAGTTTCATGGGAATCTTTCAAAATGTTCAAAGATGTAAGTGCATGATAAAATGAGCACTTTTTTGTATTTCTGAAATATCATTGAGTAGGCCAGTACCTGCAATAAATGTAAAAAGTAAAAAGCACTGTTTGTATATGAAACTTGTAAGTAAGTGTTCGTTGGTTCAGTCAGAATCATTATCACACTTGCCTCTGATAAAATGAAATAGGAGATCTTATCAAAGGAATAAAGAGATCTTATTAAATGGAATAAAGCACCACTGGTCAGCAGTAGAGTTGAGCGGACACCTGGATGTTCGGGTTTGGCGGGTCCGGCCGAACTTCGTGAAAAAGTTGGGGTTCGGTACCGAACTTGACCCGAACTTTACCCCAGAACCCCATTGAAGTCAATGAGGACCCAAACGTTTCGGCACAAACATGGTTGTAAAAAAGGCCTGGCAAGTGCTAGAGGGCTGCAAAAGCAAGTAAAATTGGGGTAAGAGTAGGACAAGTGCCCTACAAAAAAATGGGGATAGGGAAAATAACTTAAAATCAAATAAAAAAATAAAAATGGGAAGGGGTGGATGTGGAGTAGGAGCCTAGAGGTTGACTAGGCTGTGACCGTGGCAGTGGAGGTGGAAGTGGCGGTGGTGGAGGAGGAGGAGGTAGCCAACACTTTTTGTTGTTTGTTTGTTTTTTTTTTCTAATTGGGGTAGCCCCCAACATATTGAGGCATATTCAAAAAAACAAGTATACCAATGGCTGTGTGAGGCCGGTCTAAATGTCTATTCTGCACAAGGTACAGACAAGTCTTGTGGGATCCATGCCTGGTTCATTTTAATAAACGTTAGCTTGTCCACATTGTCTGTGGACAGGCGACTGCGCTTGTCTGTGATAACGCCCCCTGCCGTGCTAAACACACGTTCAGACAATACACTGGCTGCAGGGCAGGCCAGCACCTCCAAGGCATAAAGGGCAAGCTCAGGCCATGTGCCCAATTTGGAGACCCAGAAGTTGAATGGGGCAGACCCATCAGTCAGTACATGTAGGCGTGTGCACACATACTGTTCTACCATGTTGCTGAAATGCTGCCTCCTGCTAAGACCTTGCCTATCAGCTGGTGGTGCTGTTTGTTGTGGCGGGCTGCTGACAAAGCTTTGCCACATTTTGGCCATGC
>BLSH010181633.1:526664-537371 GCA_018402905.1 Glandirana rugosa
TCGGACGTAAACATCCTCCTCAGACTCCGACGTTCTGAATAGGTGGAATGGTTGAAGAGTACTTTTTTGACACAGTTTGAAGATGATTTAAGAACAGTTCTATGGCCTCTAATGTTAATTAATACTTTTCAGACCCATTTTGAAGATGATCTCCATTTTTGCATTTTTTAGGCTTTTATTTTTTTAAAAATATTTAAAGTTATTTTCCTGTCCCCATTTCTTTGTAGGTCACTTGTCCCACCCTTACCCACATTTCCTTCCTTTTGCAGACCTCTAGGACCTTCCAGGACTATTTTACAACATTTTTTGTACCTAAAAGTCCGGGTCTCCATTGATTTCAATGGGGTTCGGGGTCCGGGACAAAGTTCGGGTTCTGTCCGGACCCGAACGCGGACTTTGTCCCGAAGTTCGGCCGAACCAGCAGAACCCGGACTTCTAGAAGTTCGCTCAACTCTAGCTGAGAGGTGTGGGGATGCTGAGAAGTTGGTAAGGTGGATAAGTCTTGCAGCCTCAGACTCCTCCTACAAATGCAGGCTAGCTTCCAGCCAACCTTTTACAACTCTCTCTAAAAAAATGTTTTTTAAGCAAAGAATAAAAAAAAGTTTTGTAGTTTAAGCCCATTTCAACCATGCCTAAGCACGTGAGGTTTGGAAGAATTCTGCTAATAGAATAGAGTTGACAAACACATTTGAAAGGGCAATGTTAATATAGGCTGCATGTTAAACATACTTATACAGTATAAATATACATGTTTTTACATAAAATATGCCAATGCATTGAAAAAAGTGTGTTTGAAAGTACGTTAATGCATTTACATGTTCAGCATAGAAGCAAACCCACCACTCACCCAGTATAAACTAATGGCACAGTATTAATGTATATATGTACATGCAAGCCTCCTGCATATATCCCTACCTTGCAAATGCACCCCTCAGCAGTAGCAGCCCCACAAATCTCTGGAGTCAGTGGGTTGGTCTCTTTGCTGGAGCTCGGTGGGTGCAGTCGTGATGTTACCAGACTCCCCACCCACCTCTACACTCTTATACTCTCCTATTCCTGAGTTTTGAGAACCATCCTGTCAAAACTCATGAAAGTCACCACATGACTTCAGCATGTCCAATCGGGGGGGGGGGGGTGTGAAGCTCTGTGTGCTTGTGCATGAGATAAGGAAATTACCTGTCAGTCACAACATAGGGAAAGAAACAGTCACATATTTCTCTGTGTGTCTGTTTTTTTCCTACTGAAAAAAGATAAGAGGATTGCTCAGAGCTGGATTAACTCTTCGTGGCAAGACTGGGCACAGATGACGTGACATCCTCTACTGTAAAGGGTAGAACTATTAATTACATTTTTTTTTCGGGTTTACATCCACTTTAATGTGCTCACACCACTTTTCAGCATCATGTATCAAGCAGCAGTTTGTAGTACCTCACTACAGTCTTGTCAATATGTCTGGAGATGTGGATTCTGGTTAGCAGATGAGGTGACACTGATACTGTGCTAAGGATTATGCCTTAACCTAAGGCATTACAAGTGGGAAAAATATCAAATGTTTTGCACATGAGCACAGCATGGAGATAAATAGCAGATACAAAAAGCAGCATCATTGTAACATTCTTGAATCACATAATATAGAGCTATCTTAAATGAAAGTGTTAGTAAAGCCTAACAATAACTATTAAAAATGTTCCCTCCAACCTTCTCCTACCTATGCTGCATACCTGTTTCAAAAAAGATCTGTGTACTTACCTTTTTTTACTCCAGCCCGGTCCAGTCATATGATTCAGCAGCTCTGGCTCCCCTGTGTAAGAGAACACTTGACAATAGCTGTGAATTCTGGAGGCCGTGAATTTACCCTTTGCCTCCCATGGCCCAGCTGTTGTCGGCACTCCCTCCGCTCTCCTCTTTCTGCAGTAGCCGCTTACTGACAGAGGAAAGCCAGAGGTGCAGAACCACATGACCAAACCAGAACAGGTTACAATGTACACAGATCTTAAAGCTGCTTTATTTATTTCCAACTCTGCTGGGCGGTATATTTTTTCTAAAGATGCAGTTTACTTGGTTGACCTACATGCAGCAACAGAGCGTCTACCGCTTATTACACACGTGCTCTATTGCACATAGATCTTTAACATATCCCCCCCACACATCAGGGGGGATTTACTAAAACTGGAGCACTTAGAATCTGGTGCAGCTGTGCATAGTAGCCAATCAGCTTCTAACTTTAGCTTGTTCAATTAAGATTTGACAATAAATCCTCAAAGCTGATTGGTTTCCTTGCAAAGCTGCACCAGATTTTGTATGCTCCACTTTTAATAAATCTCTCCCACCATCTCCTTGTTGTATACACTAGCCCTGACTAGGATGTCATCCTGTCTCCTGACCTATATTGAAAAGTGAGCAACAGAATTGGGATGGGACAACCTTTGCCTATACACATGTAAACTTCTTATGCCATGTAAAGTCCCAGAATGAAGCTTCAAAATATTGTAAAGATGGTACTTGACACCTTCTAGATTGAAATCCATATTCCCTTCCCATCCTGTTGGAGATGCCAACCTACCACTGGCACTACCTTTCATATTTGGTGGGGCTTCCAACCCATCAAATGCTTCTGACACTTGATCATTAGCCTATACATTGCAATAAAGTATATCAAAAAAATATTGTAAATTCCCATAAGATAACGCTCCTTACAATGATTTTTAAATCACTTTCAGTAGCAAAGGGGTCCACACCAAGATTTGTCATTATCGCTGCTTGCCATGCAATTTCTAGACTTCCTCTGGATTCCTTACATGAATTGAGTGGTTGGAGATACATATGGAGAGGCTGATGGCCGATGACTGAAACACCAATGAAAAATTTCTAGTCAGCCTGGATATTGTACAAAGATTCACAACAATTTAGACACTATCTGACCCACTAAAATGCAAATGGGACCAGCTTTAACACTTAGGGGTAATTTAGTAAAAGCAAATCAGCTGTTCACTTGCAAGAGAATTTTCACATTGCAAGGGAATTCGCCCCAGAACTCAGTGAATGTGGTAAAGTTCCACTTTGCAAAAGAATACCCAATCACAGGCAAGGAAAATAAAACAAGAGTATTTTTGCCTGCTCGTGATTGGATCATGGAAGTCAGCAGAGCTTTACCTGATTCACTAATCTCTGGTTCAATGTCTTTAGTGAAGTGCAACTTCCCTTGCAAAGTAAACAGTCCCTTTGCCTTTAATAAACCACCCCTTAGACTACCTTTAACCTCAATAGCACTCAATGAAACACAACTCAAAGTTTTTTGACCACACAGACTTTTAAAAGGTGAACTGTCTATACTACATAATGCATTCATGGACTGTCACAGAGAGACCTCTCCCTCTTCTATCTTTTTATCTTAGCACAATACCTTAACTACCCTACCTGTTTCCTTTCTTCATCACAACTCTCATTTCTGATTCCTCCCAACCCCTTCCCTCTTGTTGATATAGAAAAGGGAAGCATTTTGTCTTAGCAAAACACAATTTGCTACATCTTTTTTCTTTCAATTTAATGGTAATGGCATTTTCCTTTGTTCAAAATGGTTACCTCTGTTAAAGAATAATTCCAGGTATGAACCAATTTTAGCTTGTACCAATATAAATATGATCCCCCTGGAAGCTGGAAATTACACCATTACTCTAGTGATCTTCATTAGCTTCTGAGTCTTGTGCAAGTGGCTGCCCTGCTGCATTCTGAACACAGGAGGTCACCTGCTCAGGAGAGGTGTCATTCGGAGAATGCTTTGCACCCCTTCAGGAAATGCAAAGCGTTCTCTGAATGGTACCTGGAATAGCAGTGTCTACTTATAGTAAGAGATTTTCAGCTTCCAGGAGCTTTGAACAAGGATGTAATATACATTATTAAATTGGTCCATGTTTGAATAATGTAACAATCTGTACCTGAAATTCTTCTTTAAGCATATGTTTATCTTGTTGCCGATGTTGATGGATGTTTATGACCTCAAAAGCAAGGCTATCAATGCCAAAGATGTAACTTCATTTGTGTTCCTTAAATAAAAGTCAATTTTAAAGAAAGTTGGAGTTCACCTTTAACCACTTCAGCCCCGGAAGGATTTACCCCCTTAATGACCAGGCCATTTTTTCCGATATGGCACTGTGTTATTTTAACTGACAATTGCACGGGCGTGCTACGCTGTACCCAAATAAAATCTTTGTCCTTTTTTTCCCACAAATAGAGCTTTCTTTTGGTGGTATTTGATCACCTCTGAGTTTTTTATTTTTTGCGCTATAAGCAAAAAAATACTGTCAATTTTGAAAAAAACGATATTTTTTACTTTCAGCTATAATACATATCCAAAAAAAATGTAAAAAAACTAATTTCTTCATCAGTTTAGGCCAATATGTATTCTTCTACATATTTATGGTCTAAAAAATACCAATAAGCATATATTGATTGCTTTGCACAAAAGTTATAGCGTCTACAAACTATGGGATACATTTTTATTATTTTTACTGGTAATGGCGGCAATCAGCGATTTTTAGCGGGATTTTGACATTGTGGCCAACAAATCTGACCCTAAGTGACACTTTTTGGGGACCAGTGACACCCATACAGTGATCAGTGCTAAAAAAAAAGGTACTGTACTGAGTGTGTTTCATAATTAACTGTCAGGTGTGCAGCTGGAGAGCACTAAAGAGGAAATCTACTGGGCCTGCATCCCTTTAGACGTGCTCCTATTAAGGCCTCATACACACGGACGTTTTTTGACGCCGGCGTTTTCTGGCGTTTTTTGCAGCTCTCCATGTTAGTCAATGGCCCCATAAAAACGTCAGCGTTTTTGAGCTGTAGATGACGTCGGCGTTAGTGAGCTGAAAGTAGAACCCACAGCCATCGCGTTCTGAGGCTGTAATGTTTTGGCATTTTTTGACGCCGACGCCACAATATGCCAACAAACGCCACCTATTATTATACCGGCGTTTTCCGGCGTTTTTTGACGACAACTCCAGGTAGCCATATTGCAATGCATTCTCAGAAAATTACAGCGGCTGCAGATTGAAAAGGAAAAGTAATTTTTAATAACAATCAATTACAAGATGATTTGTATCGCAATTGTACACGCTATATTATTTTTTCTTTATTTGCTATTTTTTTCCCCATGAAAGTGGAGTTACCCTTTAAGTACTGCAACCAGAACAAGTAAAAATGTGAAAAACTCAAGTCAATGTTATCTTGATTATATACAGTATGTTATTTCCATACATCTGTTGTAATATAATAATAATAAAAATGCACACAGTACATTTTTATACTGCTATCACTCTTTATTTCCCTCGTTTGTATCAAAACAAATTATACCACATTTGCTGATGCTTGGGAATAGACTAGTAGATTCTTTCTACAATTGGGACTTCTAAATAATCAATTATTTTATAGCCTTTAAAAAAATGTACCATCCAAAGAGCATATTGCAGCAATCTATCGTAGTTAAACTACAGCAAATCATGTAATGAACCAGCCTAGGGAACTCTTAACAAAATTGATCATGTGATGGTGGCAGATTGTAACATCAAGTTCATTGTTTAGATAGATCCTTCTGTCAAATACTATTAAAGTATACCATATGTATTATATCTTGCTACATCCAGGTACAGGTGTGTGTAGAGATAAGTGATGAGATTTTGTAAAGCTCATTTAACTTTAGAGCTGTAGCCTTTCTTCACGTATGGAAAATGTACTTGTAGCATATTGCTTGGCTACCAGGAATATCTGTTTTCTTACATCTGTTTTTATTGCAGCACTGAAGTTAGTGATGCTTAAAGGCCAACTTTTTTTATTAAAATGTAGGAATTCTTTGCTGAAAAACACTTGTAAAATGTTATTTACATCTGACATTCAGTTGATGCCACCCTTTTAGACTGATGGACAAAAATGCCAAATGATATTAGAAAAACTGTTTTTCAAACCGATATTCTCAATAAAACATACATTCAAATTATTTTTAGTGAACACAAATACAATATAATATTTTTTTTGTAAAATATAAAATATGAAGTTGCCTCAAGTAAGTAGATATGAAATATGTCAAACCTCAAAATTGTTTCTGAGAAAAGGCAAAAAAATTTTACAGTACTCAAATTTCTCCATAGGCACAGAGCGCTCCCAGCACAGATACTGGGCTGTCACCGGTTCCAGGTCACCTGACTGTGACAGCCTTTAATTGGCTATAACAGTGCAGCCCACCCCTGTGGTTTTTATTTTTCTCTTTCTGAATGGGGGAGAGAAATATTGTTTTTCTTTCTTGTGCAGGGAGAATATAAACAAAAGTGTGTAGTAAAAAAAATTAAAATTAAAAAAAATGAAGAAAAAATACCTAGATCACTGTTAGATTTAGGTCAGTGCCAGGGTTAGTGTTAGTGTCAAGTTTGGGCAGGATTTTTTTTCTAAAAAAAAGTATTTTAAAAGTAGTATCAGTATCAGTTAGGGGTTGATTTACTAAAGACAAATAGGCTGTGCACTTTGCAAAGTGCAGTTCCCCTCTGCAAGTGCGGTTGCTCCAGAGTTTAGTAAATGAGCCAAAGCTTCATTTTGCAAAGAATACCCAATCACGTGCATGAAAAATAAAAAAACAGCATTTTTGCTTGCACGTGATTGGATGATGGAAGTCAGCAGAGCTTCTGCTCATTTACTAAGCTCTGGAGCAACTGCTCTTGTAGAGTGCAACTGCAGGTGGTAATTAGGCCCTGTGGTCAGCGAGCCTCATTACAGCAGGCATTCATATATTGTAATATAAACCCAATGTGCACATGAAAAGAGCTATTTTATTTAAGCAAAAGCTTCTTTCCACTATTTTTTTTTTTTATATATACATTGGCTCAAAAGTGATGTGCTCGCTATTAGCCAGGTTACTATGTTCACACGGTGGGGCCTTGATGTTATAAAAAAAACAGCTGTTACAAATAACAGGAATACTTGTTTCTTCCATGGCATTTTCTAATAAGTAATTGAATACTTTATGTTGGCATTAAATAAAAATACCATTGCCATGAGTCTTTCCATTTTTGTTTCTTCAATCTTTTCTCAGTAACATGGGTAATCCGTGCCTTCTTGCACATTATTAGCAGTCTCTGGGAGATAAGTTCTTTGGAATCATCCCACTTCTAACACTTTTTCCCTTTGCTAAGGCTATGTAGTTCTACACAATGATTAATTACATTGCTAGCACAGTCTGTACATGGAAAATCTTGCTGTAATTACAATCTGTGATTTCAGACTTGGGATTTCACAGTTTGCATAAACGGCTGGCAATAGTACAGACATTTACCATTAAGTTTAGCCTTGTGGCAGCTTAATAATGTATTCTTTCACAGAGCACTTTTTCCCTTGATGGGGGCATGGCGTCTAATAATAGTTCAGAGTGCAAAGAAAATATGTAATTCTATTTGATAAGGAAGTGATGATTAGTTAGTGCTTATAATTTTTTCAAAGGTTTTTTTTATAACCAGTTGCCGGTTAACAGCAACAACTTGGCTCGATATCGCAAACCGCCATCTGCGAGATTGCTGATCGTGAGTATGCGCGCACTCACTGTGTTCCAGGGGAGCCAGGGAGCAGGTAGGGCGGACTCGATGTCCGCCGGCTACCCACGATCGCTCCCCCGCAGTGACAGAACAGGGATCTGTGTATGTAAACATGCGGATCTCCATTATGACAGGTGGAAGGAATGTGATCGCAGGTTCCCTGTATTTAGGAGCTGAGATCACTCTCCTTCCCCACTCAGCCCAGCCCCCATACAGTTAGTAAGACACACAGGGAACACAGTTAACCCTTAGAGTGCCCCCTGCAGGTTAACCACTTCCCTGCCATTTATACAGTAATCAGTGCATTTTCATAGCACTGACCGCTGTATAAATGCCAATGGTCCCAAAAAAGTGTCAAAATGGTCCGACATGTCCTCCGCAATATCGCAGTCCCGCTAAAAATCGCAGATTGCCGCCATTACTAGTAAAAAATAAAGAAAATAAAAACCCCATAAATGAATTCACATCATTCGTAAACGCGCCAACTTTTGCGCAAACCAGTCAATATATGCCGATTGCGATTTTTTTTTTACCAAAAATATGAGGAATAATATAAATCGGGCAAAACTGATGAAAAAAATTAGTTTTTTTATATTTTTTTTGGATTTGTATTTTAGCAAAAAGTAAGAAATATTATTTTTATTTTTTTTTGCAAAATTCTCGCTTTTTTTTGTTTATAGCGGTGATCATAAATGATGCAGAGGTGATCAAATACCACCAAAAGAAAGCTCTATTTGTGGGAAAAAGAGGAAGCAAATTTTGTTTGGGTACAACGTCGCACGACCGCGCAATTGTCAGTTAAAGCGACGCTGTGCTGAATCGCAAAAAGTGCTCTGGTCCTAAAGTAGGAAATCCTTCCTGGGCTGAAGTGGTTAATATGTATGTAAAAGACATTAACTACAGTATACTGTATGAACAATCCTATCATATGCTTTTCAATGTTTTAAACTCTTGTTTGTCTATATATGATATGATCATGCATGAGGACATCCATGTTTGTTGACCGTATACACAGGTTTTACTGCTTTGCAGTGCTACGCAATGGTTTTATCTTACTGCTTCTCACGATGCAAGTCTATTGAGTTAATTCACTAAATAAAGTATAAACCTTAGAAAAATATCGCTTGGCCAAAATTTGCATGCATGGCAATTAAGTCATGTGCATTCCTCTGCCAAAATAGTGAGCAATCATTTTCTTATGCAAACTAGCCTATCTGCATGCACTATTGCACTCTTAAAATGCACCTGTACCAAGACTATGGCTCTGAAAGTATGTACTTATTTTTAACAAATAATAATAAATAAATAATAATAGTAATAAAATAAATAATAAAATAAATAATAAATGAGCTTTAACCACTTGGAAGATTTACCCTCCAGGCCATTTTCTGCGATACGGCACTGCGTTACAGACAATTGCGCAGTCATGCGACACTGTACCCATATAACATTTATGTCCTTTTTTTCCCCACAAATAGAGCTTTCTTTTGGTGGTATATGATTACCTCTTCGGTTTTTATTTATTAATTAACCACTCCAGGTCCGCGCTATTGCCGAAGTACGGCTCCAGCGCGGACCTGAAATGCCCGGAGGACGTCCATGCACGTCCTCCACTGCGCACGCTCCAGGCGCGCTCCAGGCGCGCCCCTGGCGGCAGCGGCGGCACGTGCGCGCACCGCACGCTGCTCGAGCGTGCCCGTGGGTCGGGCGGACTCGATGTCCGCCCGAGACCCGCCGATCAGTTTTAGGAGCCTCAGAATGGGGAACCGCCGTTGTAAACACGGCGGTTCCCCGTTCTGTGACAGGGGACATAACAGATCTACTGATCCCTGTCACTGGGATCAGTTAGATCTGTTATGTCCCGGCCAGCCCTGCCCCCCCACAGTTAGAACACACCCAGGGAACATATTTAACCCCTTCACTGTCCCCTGCTGGTTAACCCCTTCACTGCCAATGACATTTATACAGTAATCAGTGGACATTTAAATTTCTGATCGCTGTATAAATGTCATTGGTCCCAAAAATGTGTAAAAAATGTCCGACATTTCCGCCCCAACATCGCAGTCCCAATAAAAATCGCAGATCGCCGCCATTACTAGTAAAAAAAAATAAATAATAAAAACGCCATAAATCAATTCCCAGTTTGTAGACGCAATAACTTTTGCGCAAACCAATCAATATACGTCGATTGCGATTTTTTTTTTTACCAAAAATATGTAGAAGAATATATATCGGCCAAAACCGATGAGTAATTTTTTTAATGGATTTGTACTTTAGCAAAAAGTCAAAAATATTGTTCTTTTTTGCAAAATTGTCGCTCATTTTTTGTTTATAGCGGCGATCAGAAATGACGCAGAGGGGATCAAATACCACCAAAAGAAAGCTCTATTTGTGGGAAAAAAAGGACGCAAATTTTATTTGGGTACAACGTCGCACGACCGCGCAATTGTCATTCAAAATGCGACAGCACTGAAAGCCAAAAATTGGTCTGGGCAGGAGGGGGGTTTAAGTGCCCGGTAAGGAAGGGGTTAAAAAAAAAAAAACAATATTTCTTACTTTCTGCTATAAAACATATCCAATAAAAATGTTTAAAAAAATCTAATTTCTTCATCAATTTAGGCCAATATGTATTCTGCTACATATTTTTGGTAAAAAAAAATCCCAGCAATTGTATATTGATTGGTTTGCGCAAAAATTATAGTGTCTATGAACTATGAGATATTTTTTTTTTTTTTTTTTTTTTTATACTACTAGTAATAGTGGCGATTAGTAACTTATAGCCAGACTTCAATATTGCAGTGGACAAATCAGAGACTAACACTTTTGACACTTTTTGGGGACCAGTGACAATAATACAGTGATCAGTGCAATAAAATATGAACTGTCACCAGTGGCTGGCCTTTATACGGCCCCCTAATCTACATGTGGGGCGCCGGATGCCCTGAGCCCATCCAGTTGTGTGACAATAGCGAATGAATATATTGTCACACAACTGTGTATAGTAACAATATTGTCACACTGATTCTCCCCCCTTCCAATTGCCCGAAAGGAGAAGCAATCCTATTGGCCTAGGAGGAGGAGGAGGGAGGAGATGCGCGGCCACTGTAATGCTGAGGAGGTGACGCAGGGGAAG
>BLSH010181633.1:549576-576232 GCA_018402905.1 Glandirana rugosa
AGATCCCCGGGATCATCTAGTATCTGAGTCGTTATCGTAAGTTACGGTTCTACGTCGATCGTTTCGTTCGTCTGATAAGCGTACGTAATTTGTCTCATAAATGAGTTCTCTTTTTGTGATATGTCCCTCACGTCTTAATAATCCGTTCAACATAAAAACTCCTTATTAAAATAATAACTTGTTGTTGGTACAAGAGTTACTAAGGTTTTTGAGTAATTATAGTTTCGACTTATAAAAACCTTCATCAAAAATCAAACAAAAATCAACATCGATAAAATCCTCCTATAGACACACACGTCCACTGATAATGACACGTATTAATAATCCGTTGAATTGTTTTTTGTTTATATATGGGTAAAGTTAATAATATTAATGAGTTTTTGGAATCATTGAGAACATGGTTGTTGTTCAATAATAAAATTATTCCTCAAAAATACAACTTGCCTAATAATTCTGCACTCCCTGTATAGTGTTTTTCTCTTGAGTAAATACTCTGTTTAATGCATGCGAATAGTCTGCTTGCTTTGCTAGCTGCATCTTGGCATTGAATGCTATTGCTGAGTCTATGATCTACTAGGGCCCCTAGATCCTTTTCCATCCTTGATACCCCCAGAGGTTCTCCCCCTAGTAAGTAACTTGCATTCATAATTTTAGCCCTCAAATGCATTACATTACATTTATCAATATTAAATCTCATTTGCTATGTAGTTGACAACCCCTTTATTTTACCAAGTTCTTCCAGTAAAGTTGCTATTTCCTTTTGTGAAGTTATTACCCTGCTTAGCTTTGTATTGTCAGCAAACACTGAGACTGTAATTATTATACCAGCCTCTATATTGTTTATGAACAAGTTAAACAGAATAGGTTGTAGGACAGAGCCTTAATGTACCCCAATTACAACCCCAGACCATTGGATGCGCTCCTGTAACCAGTTTTTTTTAATCCAGGTACATACACTATCATCAATGCCAATAGACCTTTGTTTGTAAAAGAAGTGTCTATGGTATACTGTATCAAATGATTAGGCGGATCCAGGTACACCAAGGCCACAGGCCTACCTCTATCCAGACTATAGCTGACTTCTTCATAGAATGTTAATGGGTTGGTCTGGCATGAACAATCTTTCTTAAATCCATGCTGGTTAAAACTAATGATACTATTTTTCATCAGCAAATTCTTGGATAGAGTGCCTTACCATCGCGTCCTATAGTTTGCATACTATTGACGTTAGGTGGACTGATCTGTATTTTCAGGTGTATATCTCAGTCCTTTTGAATATTGGTACCTCTTTAGCTTTTCACAAATCTGCCTTTACTATTCCAGTCAGTAAACTGTCTTTAAAAATTAGGAATAATGGTCTGAGGACTCTCAGATGTAAGCCATCTAGTCTTGGTGATTTATTCACCAGGGTACATTACGTGTTATGTTACTAACAATATAGTCTTGTCAGTGGCGTATCATCCATGGGTGCAAGGTGTTCACTGCACACGGGCCCCAGTGTGACCTACACTGCACACATGGATAGACCCCTGGTTCACAGCCGTGGATGATCACTGCAGCTGGAGGGATGGATGTGAGCACCAATCTCCCTACATGTGGCATTTACCAGCCCCTTCCTTTACTGAATTTGACATAGTGAGCGTTAGCTACCAATCGCTCACTGTGTCTTTGAAAACTGAGCAAAGTAACTCTGCATCAAATTATGAATGAACAGGAGCCCCTGTGTCTTTTTCATTCATTTTCAATGCTGAGACAGCAGAGAAAGGGACTGGGGAATCTGTGTCCTCAGTCTCTTTCTCTGTCTCAAAGGGGAGATGTTAGGGGTCTGTTTCAGACGGGGCTGATAAAAAAATGCAATAAATATAAAAAAATTAAATTGTAAAAAAATTATACAAAATAAAATTGTAAAAAAAAAATAAAATAAAAAAACTACTGACACCACTCCCCGCCCTACCAACACTATCCACTGCCCCAACCCCCTGCCCCCAAAAAGCATTGTGAAAAAAATTAAAAACAAATTAAATTGTAAAAAAATAAATGCATAAAAATAAAAAACTACTGACACCATTCACTGCCCTACTGACCGTCCACTGCTCCATACCCCCACCCCTCAGAAGAACTGTGGAAAAAAATATTTTAAAATGATTTAAAAAAAATAATAAACAACAACATTGTAAAAAAATAGTAGATAAAATAATAAAAACAAAAATGACTGCCACTGTCTACTGCTCTACTGACACCATCCACTACCCCCCACCCCACCCCCAATCATTGTGAAAAAAATAATACAAATATAAATTGTAAAAGAATATTTAAAACATTGTAAAATAAGAAAAAAATTTACACTGCCCATTGCTTTACTGACACCGTCCACTGCCCTACTGACAAAATAATAATGAAATAAAATAATAAAAATAAAAAAAATACTGACAACATCCACATCCCTACTGACACCATCCTGCACATACTACCATCGCTGTACACTCTGCACTCCTCACCTGCACATTATACCCACCTACATACACTCCACATTCCTCTTCTGCACATACTACCCACCTCCATACACTCCGCACTCCTCACCTGCACATTATACCCACCGCCATACACTCCGCACTCCTCTCCTGCACATATAACCCACTACCATACACACCGTACCCCTCTACTGCACACACTACCCACCCCCATACACACCATACTCTTCTCCTGCACATACTACCCACCCCTATACACTCAGCACTGTACATTCCCTATTTAACATTACTGCATTCTGCACTATGTAAGTCATCTCAGACACTGTTTAACCACACCCATTTAAGCCACACTCATTTAGTGGAAATCAAGCCACGCCATGCGCCACATTTTTTTTAATCAATCCCTAGGGCCCACTTTTTATCTTGCACATGGGTCCACTCATTTCATGATGCGCCCCTGAGTCTTGTTTATTATACCCCATATTTTCTTTGAAAAGACTGAGGAGAAGAATGTATTTAAAGTGGTTGCCAAGGCTTGGTAAAAAAAAAAAACACCTGCAAGAGAAAGGAATAATCAGCTAGTATGCATCACATACTAGCTGATTATGAAATGCTTACTTTAGATCGACGCCGTTGCAGCGGTCCCCAAGCACTGCTGTGACCGGCATCATGTCGTGTCCATTGTGATTGGCAGGAGCCGCGCTGACGTCACTCCCGCACATGCACATGGTAGCCTTTATTTACGGCACACTTTGTGAAGAAATGGCCCAGTCGGACTGTTTCTTCACTGCGCTTGTGCCGATTACGTCGGCACATACAGATACAGGGAATATCTCCCGGGGCCTACAGGTAAGCCTTATTATAGGCTTACCTGTAGTTTAAAGTGGTTGTCATGACTTGACAACCACCTTAATACAACTGCCTTCTCCTTGTCCCTTGTAACCAGCTTCCCCTGATTATACTTTATGGGCCCAATAAGTTCTGGTTTCGCCTTTTTACTATTACTATATTTTTTAAAAATCAGATTTTTCTTTTTTACTATCCTCTGCTATGTGTCTTATGTGGCCTTTTATCTGTCCTGATCGCAATCACCGGCTGCAGTGAGGCTGCAATAGGATTTTGCTAGCTTAGCCAAGTTCACCATGAATGCAAAACCCGCCTTCTTGGACCACCTGTTAAGCTCCTGTTGCCTCTCTGATGGGATCTAAGGGTTCAGGCAGTATTTCTAAGAATATTGGCTTGGAAGTTCTTTTCTTTAATATAGCACCTAAGTCCCTGAAATCATATTTAGGATGCTCCATCTTCCTCTAACTTTGTCATTGGTACCAATATGTACCATGACAGTTGAGTCCTCCCCAGCCCCACCCAACAATCTGTGCAGAACCCTAGCGCCTGCTCAACAATATACTGTTCTACAATCACTGTCTTTGTGCCTGTACCTCCATATATTCACCATCCTCTACACTGGCCTTTGCTAGCACCAGACAGGTGCAGCCCAAACTCAGTTTCAAGTTGGTGATGCCAGTTGTTCCTCAGATTCAGCATTTGGGTTTCCAAGGAAACAACTTACTTACATTTTGTGAAACAGTATTCACCCTCGAACCGTTGTTCAAGAAATGTATACATGATGCAGGATGTGCACCGAGTCACATCACCATTCCCATTAGACATGTTAACCACTAATGTAATGGGGATTGAGAAACCAGGGAAAATTAGGAACTATATTTTACATAATTTATTGTTAATCTTCCTTCTTAACTCCATTCTATTCTGCACTGGTTGTTTCCCTAACTGCTTGGGACCTTCTGCTCATTGATCACATGGCCCCCAGCATCTCTCCTCCTGCTCCCACTCACTAATAACGTGGCCTCCAGCGTTCAGTACTCCTACTCCTGCTTACTAATCACACAGCCTCCTGCATTTTTTCCTCCTGTTCCTGCTCACTGACCACATGTCCTCCGGTGTCCTCTAATCCTGTTCCTGTTCACTGATTGCAAGGCCCCCTGTGTCTTCTCCACCTGCTTCCACTCACTGATCACATGGTCCCTGGTGTCCTTTTCTCTTGCTCCCGCTCACTGATCGCAAAGCCTCTGGTGTCCTCTCATGCTCCGACTCACTGATCACAAGACCCCGGATGTCTTCTCCTTCTGCTCTCACTCACTGATCACACATTTTCCAGTGTCCTTTCCTCCTGCACACTGATTACACAGCCTCCGGTGTCCTCTCCTCCTGTCTACACTCAAGGCCCCTGGTGTTCTCTCCTGCTCTCGCTCTCTGATCACATGGACCCCCATATTCTTTTCTCCTGCTCACAGATGAGATGGCCTCTGGCATCCTCTACTCCTGCTCCTGCTCCCACTCACTGATCACACACTGACCGGTGACCTTTCCTCCTGCTCCGACTCACTGATCACACAGCCTCAGGCATACTTTCCTCCTGCTAACTCTCACTGATCACATGGCCTTCAGTGTCCTCTACTCTTGCTCCTGCTCACTGGTCATACAGCCCCTGGTGTTCACTCCTGCTCTCACTGACTGATCACCAGCCCCTGGTGTCCTTTCCTCATGCTCCCACTCACTGGTCAAAGCATGATCCAATTTGCTACAGCGGGGGGAAAAAAATCATAACTGATCCCTATGAGAAAATTAGATATTCCCTGGATCAACTTTACCTATAAATATTGAGTGTCCTCAATAGAGAGTGTCCTTTCTGTGTTCTCTTGCTCAATGATCCCATGCCCCCCCGCGTCCTCTTCTCCTTCTCACTGATTACATGGCCCCCACTGTCCTCTGCTCCATCTCACTGAGCACATGGCAGTATGTGTCTTCAATATTCACAGTGCCTCAATCACAATACCTCCCAATACTCCTCAGTACTCACATTACTTCCCATTATTCCACAGTGCACTTACAATACCTCCTAGTATTCTTCTGTACTCGCGTTGCTCCCAGTTCCCCTCAGTGCTCACACTTCTCCCAGCACTCCTCAGTAATCACACTGCTCCAATACTCCTCAGTACTCATACTGCTCCCAGAACTCCTTAGTACTCACACTTCTCCCAGCAGTCCTCAGTAATCACACTCCTCCCAGCACTTCTCAGTAATCACACTGTTCCAAGTACTCCTCAGGATTCACAATTCCTCCTAGTATTTTTCAGTACTCACACTGCTCCCAATATTGCTCAGTACTCACACTGCTCCCAGTATTCCTCAGGACTCACACTATACCTTACACACACCTCTGGCTGCTCCAGTGGTATCCTCACTCATGCACCCGTCTCTTCAGCAGCTCCAGCAATCTAACAGTCCAGTTTCTGCTGACAGTCTGGCTCCTGCTGACAGTTCAGTTCCTGCTAACCTCGCCTTGGTGTCCTTACCATTGCAGCGTATTATATATATATATATATATATATATATATACTATATAAGGTACATATATATTCTTACACTGCCTGAACAGACTCTATATACTATTGTCAGTTACCTGGTTGGAGGCCAAGGTGCAGAGAGGGCTTCCCTTGCAGCTAGGTGCAGAGTGCCCCCTGAAGGTGGAACAGGGAGTGCTATGCCCGGAGAGGCAGGGGTTACCGGTTGGTGCAGGCCAGGTGCGTAGTCTCCCAGGATGGCTCCGCTAGAGCCAGGATGTGCTGCTGGGCTGGAGTCCCCTTGGTACACTGGAGAACACGTGGCAGGAGCAGAGAGAACCGGATTTAGGATCCAAGGTCAAGCCGGAGGTCATACATGGAATAGCAAGCAAAGTCTATAGTCTTGATTCAGGAGTAGCCAGGAGTGAAGTCAAAAGCCAGGCCGAGGGTCAAACACCGATCAGGAGCCGGAGTGCAGAGTAGTGAAACAAGCCAGGGGTCAAAGCCAGGAATCAGGATCAGAATGGTCTGGACAAGCCGGGTCGGTAGGCGAGGATCAGATCAGTCAGGAACAGGATCACAGGGAACAGCAGGAAGCTGAACATAATCGAGCAACTAATGGCTCTTCTGCACGGGTTTAAATAGGGCATTGGGCGCCAACATCTGTCATACATTGCGTACGAACGGACGTGCGTGCGTGCTCACTAAGGTTCGGAACTTCCTGTTTGTTCCCGATCTTCTGCGCATGCGCACTGGTGCATTCCTTCGTGCCAATGGAGAATACCTCTGCTGCTGGATCGTTCTCTGACAGTGCCCCCCCCCCAAGGGGCAGCCTCTGGATGCCCAAACAAGCTTGTTTCTCAGGATGTTTTTTGAAGAACTCACGCACCAATTTAGGGGCATGCACATGTTTTGCAGGTTCCCATGAATTTTCCTCGGGTGCATACCCTTTCCATTTAATGTTTGGCCGTTTCTTTGTGGATTGATAAATGCATGAACCGTCTCTACTGCTGACGGGGTGCCCACCATAGGTATAAAGTGGGCCATCTTTGATAAACAGTCCACTACCACCAGGATTATGGAAAAACCATCAGAGGAAGGCAGCTCGACTATAAAGTCCATGGACAGCATCTTCCAAGGAAGCTCCGTGACTGGCAAAGGTCTTAACAAACCCCAGGCCTGCAAATGACTACCCTTGTTCCTGGTACAAACGGTACAAGAATTTATGTAGTCCTTACAATCTTGTCTCAGCTTGGGCCACCAGTAGGATCGTTGGATCATTTCCGATGTCTTATGGACCCCAAAATGACCCGCAAGCAGGTGGTCGTGGAAAGTCTTGAGGACCTGGGTTCTGGTTTCCTTGGGTACAAAGATCTTATTCCCATGCCATAAAAGTCCATCCTGCTTTCTGAGTGCAGAAGCCTCAGATTCTGGGCATTGGGCAGAGGCTTATTCAAGGGCTGGCCTTAAGTTGGGTTGAATGATCAGAAAGTTCTGAGGGGACAAGATGGTGCTGGTGACCTCAGGTGTCTCTGGAAACATATGGGAGAGTGCGTCAGCCTTCCCGTTCTTGGAGCCTGGACGATATGTCAGATGAAAGTGGAATCTGGAGAAAAAGAGAGCCCACCGAGCTTGTCTGGGTTTTAGATGCTTGGATGATTTTAGATATTCCAGATTTTTGTGGTCTGTAAATATTATGATGGGATGAGCCGCTCCTTCCAACAGATATCTCCATTCTTCCAATGTGATTTTAATCGCTAGTAGCTGTTGGTCTCCCACGTCATAACTCCTTTCTGGCGGGCTCATCTTATGGGAGAAAAAGGCAACTGGATGTAATAATGCCTTAGGCCCCTGATGTTGGTAAAGAACTGCTCCTGTGGTGATTTTAGAAGCATCAACTTCCAAGAAAAAGGGTAAGGCTGGGTCTGGATGCTGCAGGACCGGGGCTGATGTAAACAGTCTTTAGCTTCTCAAAGGCAACCTGGGCCTCTTGTGTCCATTGAAAGCGGGCATGCTGATGGGTCAGCTGGGTGATCGGATCACTGATAACTGAGAAGTTCTTGATAAACCTCCGATAAAATTTTGCAAAGTCCACAAATCTCTGGACGCCTTTCTTATCGGTGGGGGCTGGACATTCCAAGCTGACTGACACTTTTTGGGGATCCATGGCCACCACATCTGTGGAGATGACTAGACCCAGAAAATGGATGGTGGTTTTCTAAAAGTCACACTTTTCAGCTTTTGCATACAGTCCATGTTTCCTTAAGGTGAGCAAGACTTTCTTGACATGGGTTCTGTGTAATTCCAGGGTAGCAGAGAAGATCAGGATGTCATCCAGGTAGACAATCAGGAAATGGTCTAGAAATTCTCTGAAGATGTTATTCACAAAATGCTGAAAAGTGGCTGAAACTTTGCATAGTCCGAAAGGCATGACAAGGTATTAAAAATCTCCGAAGCAAGTTCGGAATGCTGTTTTCCACTTGTCTCCCTCTCAAATCCGTGCCAAGTTGTATGCCCCTCTTAAGTCCAACTTAGTGAAAATCCTTTTTTTTTTTTATCGTAATTTTATTTAGCTCTCTATAGTCAACACACGGTCTCAAAGTGTGATCTTTCTGTTGTACAAAAAAGATTCCTGCACCAGCTGAGGATGAAGAGGGATCGATGAACCCCTTTTCCAAGTTCTCATCAATGTATTGGCGCAGTGCCTCCAATTCAGTCTCTGATAATGGGAAGAGCCGCCCGAAAGGGATCTCAGCTCCTGGCAAAAGTTCAATCGGGCAATCGTATGGGCGATGAGGGGGTAACGCTTCCTCCTTCTTCTTGTCCAAGACATCCAGGAAATCATGGTATACTGTGGGAATAGACTAGCTGATGTCGGGGGCTGGCTGAACGGTGAGACAGCTGGTCGGAGAGACGGATTCCGGAGTAAGACAGGACTCCCAGCAGTAGGTTGATAGGAAGAGGATCTCCCCCTTTCTCCAATCAATCTGCGGGTTGTGGGCCCGTAACCATGGAATCCCCAAAATCACAGGAAATATAGGAGAACCAAGGATATTGAAACACAGGAATTCCTTGTGACCGGATACTGTTGAGGTGAGTACAGGAACAGACTCTTGGGTTATGGGCCCAGACCTGGCAATTGTTTCATCAGCCAGGTGGACTTCAAGTCTCTGTTTTTTAGGCTGTACAGGCACACAAAGTCTATTTACTAGTGCAGAGTCCATAAAACAGCTGCATGCCCCGAAGTCAATGATCGCTGGTATTTCGACCCCCCCTTCGGCCACCTGTAATGAGACATGAAGAATCAGATGAGATGGAGAGGCTCCAGCAACCTGCAAATGTATGGGGCTCTGGAGGGCAGACTTTTTTGGCCTTACAGGACAGCTGTTTATGAAATGTCCATTCTCTCCGCAGTAGAAACAGAGGTTGGCCAGTTGGCGGCGACGTCTTTCCTCTGGTGTCAGGGATGAGCGGACCAGGCCCAGCTGCATGGGTTCATCTTCGGGAAGGTTGACAGCAGCTTGCACTGGAACAGATACTGGAACAGAGGGAACTTTGGGCAGCATCCAAGTTGGCCGAAGTACTTGAGAATGTTCCGCTCGCCGCTCCCGCAGACGTCTGTCCAGCTGAATGGATAGCTGAATAAGTCCCTCTAGAGTAATGGGAGCTTGTACTCGCGCCAACTCATCTTTGAGAGTTTCAGAAAGTCCCAGCCGATATGATGTCTGAGGGTGGCCTCATTCCACTGGGTGTCAGCAGCCCATTGGCGGAAATCCACCGTATAGTCCTCCAGTGTACTCCGCCCTTGTTGCAAGGAGTGGAGGGCGGACTCTGCTGTGGTGGTACTCTGTGGGTCATCGTACAGCAGGGACATGGCTTGGAAGAATGCCTCTACCAAGGTGACGGCAGGATCTTTCTGTTCCTGGAGATGGTGAACCCAGGACAGGGGTTCATCTGATAGTAGTGAAATGATGAATCCCACCTTAATAGTCTCTTGGGAAAAAGTCCTTGGTTGCAGGGCAAGTAGAGCAGACACGCATTTTTAAATGCCCGGAACTTTCTTTGGTCACCCATTAAGCGTTCTGGTGTGGGGACCCTTGGTTTAGGGGATGGAACAATCACAGCGGTGGCTTGAGCTGGTTGTTCTTGGGCAGGTGTGGCAGAAGAGGTGGACGCTGAGGTCGGAGCCGGAGTGCAGAGTAGTGAAACAAGCCAGGGTCAAAGCCAGGAATCAGGATCAGAATGGTCTGTACAAGCCGGGTCGGTAGCCGAGGAACAGATCAGTCAGGAACAGGAACACAGAGAACAGCAGGAAGCTGAAGATAATCCAGCAACTAATGGCTCTTCTGCACGGTTTTAAATATAGCATTGGGCGCCAACATCTGTCACGCATTGCGTACGAACGGACGTGCACTAACGCTCGGAACTTCCCGTTCATTCCTGATCTTCTGCACATGAGCACTAGCACATTCCTTCATGCCAATGGAGAATACCTCTGCTGCTTGATCGTTCTCTGACAACTATATACTGAATGAGCTGTTTATAGTCTACACTAAAGGCAGCATATTATAAATATATATATATATATATATATACTATAGACGATACATATATATTGTTACACTGCCCTCACTGACTCTATATACTATACACTGAATATGGTAGATATGGTCAGATAACAGAGATATCCCCAGTTGGTTGCATTCCTCTCCTATTCATGAACCTCCGAACGTTCAGTGTTACCCCGCATAAAGAAACCGGCAGGGGATTTCTCTGTTATCTGACCATATCTACCATCAATTATATGTTTCTTTGGAGCAACTCTCTTTTTTTGATTCTCACCAAGACCATTTTGACAGATTTGATGCATCAACTTGGAAAGAAGGGACCATCTACCCATGTATGATTGTCCCACTCTGCAGTCTATTCATTGGCTTCTTCCCTCTGATTTGGTTCAGCTGATCTGATTATTGTTTTCTCGGTTGGATGATCGCATCCTGACCATAGATCAGAATTTTTGCATGCCTAAAAGGTTCCCGATGAAGCTATGAATTGTGAAACATGTCGAACATACAGGCAACTTGTTAAAATTCTGGTTATTTCAAGCAACTATATTCTTAGTGGTAGTGTTGTATTTTGTACGACCATGAATTGATGAACTGTTATATATTTGATTCAATCTTTTTAAACCTTTTATCTGTGTAATAAAATAAAGTTTGAATGATTTTAATCTATTTAGTCTAATTGTGTTGGCACCATAAAAATCCCATTCTATTGTTTCAAAGTCTTTTCATCTGTTTGCCAAGGTTGAAGGGGTTGGGGCCTGATTCTGTGTGTAGTGAGGGAGGCCAGTGAGGCTAGAAGTAAAGCATTGTAGACAGAAGGGGCTAGATCGGTGCGGGATAGGGGTGATATTTTGTCATAGGGGTGGTCGGTAGCAGAGTAGAGAAGAGAAGGTTTGAGATGGCGTAGGTTTCTATGGGTAACTGTTAGGTGGTTGGAGGGAGAGGAGGTGGAGGAGACGGAGAGAGTGAACCTAATAAGGTAGTGATCAGAGAGAGGGAATGAATAGTTGGAGAGAGTAGAGTGCATAGGTGGGAAAAAACAAGGTCAAGGGTATTGCCTTCAGAGTGAGTAGAAGCATGTATGAATTGCTTCAGGTCAAAGGAGGAGGTTAGACTGAGAAGCTTTGGAGGTAGCAGGAGTGTTAGTATTAATAGGGATGTTAAAGTCACCGAGAATTTTTGAGGGGATTTCAGAAGAGAGAAAGTAGGGTAACCAGGCAGAAAAGTCATCAGGAAAGGTTGATACTGGTCCAGGGGGCCGGTAGATCACAGTTATCCTTAGAGAAACTGGAGAGAAAAGACGAATGCAGTTTGCCTCAAATTAGGAGAGTGGCAGAGAGGGAAGTGGGTGAAGTACCTGAAAGGTGCTATGTGGGGCTAGAATGATTCCGACACCCCCTCCCTTGTGTCCATTGGATCTGGGGGAGTGAGTCCAGAGAAGACCACCATGGAATAGGGCAGTAGAAGACGCAGTGTCGGATTCGTGAATCCAGATTTCAGTAATGGGGAGTAGATTAACCCCTTCCTGTTCGCACTATAGCCGAAAGACGGCTACAGCGCGCACCTGAATTGCCGGGGGCGGCATCCTCCCATTCTCGAGCTGCCTGCGTGCTCCCTGCGTGTTGCACGCGGCGCGCTCTGTGATCACAGAGTCTATGAGACTCGGCTGATCACAGATCTTGTAAGGGTCCGGTCTGACCACGTGATGTAAACAAAAGATCAGTAATCAGCTTTTTATTTCCCTTTATGGTGATGGCGTGAGGGGAAAAAAAAAGCCGTTCACTGGCTCCTGAGAGAGGGACATTGGTCCCGCACACGGAGAGGCACTGCTTCTATGCAGTGCCCTCCAGTGCCATATACCAGTGCCCACCGGTGCCACCTAAAGGTTCACATTAGTGCAGCCTACCAGTGCCCACCTGTGCCATCTATCAGTGCCCACCAGTTCCACCTATCAATGCCCACCAGTGTCACCTATCAATGCCCATTAGTGCTGCCAACCAGTGCCCATCAGTGCCTCATTATCAGTGTCACCTATCATTGCTGCAGATCAGTGTCACCTACCAGTGCCTACCAGTGCCCATCAGTGCCACCCATCAGTGCCCATCAGTGCCATCTATCAATACCGCTTATCAGTGCCACCCATCAGTGCCCTTCAGTGCCGCTCGCCAGTGATACCCATCAGTGCCACCCACCCATGCCACCCACCAGTGCCACCTCATCAGTGCCGTCAGTGCCACCTATCAGTGCCCATCAGTGCCACCTTATTAGTGCCCATAAGTCGCAACCTATCAGTGCCCATCAGTGCAGCCTAGCAGTGCCCATCAATGCAGCCTATCAATGCCCATCAGTGCATCCTATCAGTGTCCATCAGTGCCCATCAGTGCTGCCTCATCAGCACACATCAATGAAGGAGAAAAATCACCTGTTTTCAAAATTTTATAACAAACTATGACTTTTTTTTTAATTTGTCTTTTTTTAGCAAAAAATAAAAAACGCCGGTAGTGATTAAATACCACCAAAATAAAGCTCTATTTGTGTGAAAAAATGATAAAAATTTCATTTGGGTACAGTGTAGCATGACCATGCAATTGTCATTCAAAGTGCAACAGCGCTGAAAGCTGAAAATTGGCCTGGGCAGGAGGGGGGTTTAAGTGCCCAGTAAGCAAGTGGTTAAATCAGTTAACGATAAAGAGGTCATGGAGAGAGGTGAGTTTGTTCATTACTGCTGCCACTAAATAACAGCTTCCGGCCACCCACTGACTTTGACTGGTGGGCATCCTGGGTGAATACATTGATCAAATATGGTCATGGCCATATTTAGTCAAAGGTATGTCATCTGATGTCATTTGAGAAAGTAGTAGAGATAAGAAAATATAATTGCGGCATGGGTCTTTGTATTTGTTTTAGTGGGCCGTCACTCTTTGTGTTTGATATTGCGGGAAGGATCAGCGATCATGTGACCACTGTCCCCCCAGCTACCAATCTCTAGCCCAGACTGAAAGCTGTCTTTGACAGGTCAGTCTTTGTGATGGGAGCACTCAGTGAGCACCCTCCTGGCATATAATCTTTGGCTGCCCAGCTACCCATATGTACAGGGGGCTTTGCCTCATATCTTTTTTTATTCTTGAAATGATAGTATACATATTTTGTAAACAATGCTCACTGCTCCCTTAGGAAAAAAGCCTGGGGAGGAATGTACAGTAAAGGGCGAGGGGCTAAGGGGGCATACACATGGCATGTGACTTATAGATATAGACTAAGCATAAACATTGTACATGGTATAGAGATACTGGCTATGCTGGGCAGTCGCTGGTTCTGGGGTGGCGAGTGGACTGCTACCCTGTCAGCCCCCCAGGCCTTACACTAAGTATTCTGGGGAGACTCTCTTCTGACAATTATGAATTCCACACTTACCTTAAAGCTATTCGCCTGGAAATACACTCAAGCCTTGGTGCCTCCAGTGCTTGGTCCTCATTGGGAATGTTCCCATTGGAACTTTTCATTTCTGGTGAAAATTATCCAAACTTTTGAATTTTCCTCACTTTTCCTTTCACCCTAGTAGGGACACAGAGAGCACTAAAAATCTAAAAGGTGTTCTAACCCTTTACCATTCTGACCTAAACTTCAAAAAGTATTGGTCTTAGACTATAAAGCTTCATTTAATAAATCAAAAATAAAATTGCAGTAACTCAAGTAAACAAAAATTACCTTTTGACGTTCTGATTGAGTAATGATGACATTCGGGATACAGCAATTCACATGTTATCTATCACTAAGCTTTGCACTAACTTTTTAAACTGGATCTTCAGCCAAACCATCAAAAACAACATTGAAATTTGGACTCGGCCATCCGAATCTGTGAAGTTAGGTCAGAATTTAACGTCATATGAAAATTCAGGGTCGCTTTTAGTTTTTATATAGAGAATATGGATTGTTTAACCTGGTAAAATAGTTGTAGAATTGTTCAGTGTTTGCAAGCTACATGGGCCAGGCACATTGCATAGCAAGGAAGATGACACTACTGTTCAGTGTTCTGCAGCTCCCCTTGTGACCTATTAAATAGGACCATCCCATTAGACTAAAAGCTTGATTGTGGCATGGGCATTGGGTGAATGACTTGCACAAAAAATAATTCATAATAAAAATAGAATATTCATTTCTATAATACTCGGTCTAATGCAAAAGCACAAAGCAATTTATTTTATCTACATTCTCAAAATATTCTTTTTACTGAAGCATCTTCTGATTTAAATGTTCTTAATAGTTAATTAAATATCTCAGCTTTAAAAACATTGTCCTTTTTTAGTTATTGCATCTTGCAGTTATTAGTCACTGGAACATACTGTTATTAAGGATGTTGAGTGCTCCTGTTTATAGGCATGAGGCAATTAATATGCCACCCCCTTTGGTTGTTAAGGATGTCTGATGTGCAATGTGCAAAAACCCACAGCCCCCATTATACAGACAGCAATGTCAACAGGAAGAAGTCTATATGCAAATAAACCGACAGCAGAATCAGATGCCTTAGTGGCTAAAATTGCCCTCACATAACCTCAGCCGCAATCAAATGCAGAACATATATTTGATTTTATACTGATGGACATACAAAGATGGTAACAAAAGAAGAGTGATATGGGAAATAACAAACCTTAGCTGAAACAATAAATACTTGATAATGCTTCCATCGAAGATACAGCATACTTGGAAAGAAAACAAAATTCCGAAGAGTGAATGAAAAAAGGAAAAGCCGTCTCTCCCATGTACACGTAATGTCTTCTACGAAGCTAATGTTTACTAGGCCTAGGAAACAATAAATGAAGAACAAGAGCCTCCAGTGTGCTTTGTGAAATGTCTATGTAATCCTGACAGAGCCTCATTTACTGCAAGGTTACCTGTTTCCATAAAGCAATAACAGAAAAGATTGGTATGCAATGTATTGTTATTGCTTAATATAGAAAACCTTTTTGTAAAAGCAGCTCTTATTTAAATGGCCACACTTTTTGTCTAAATTTGTTTTCCCTGTAAAAAGCAGGACTAGATAAGGACATTTCTTACCACATTTTTTTGCATAATAAAACCTTTTTAGAGTCAAAAGAAATATTTTTTACACTGGCTAGTAGAGCTGCACGATTAATCGTTAAAAAAATTGCAATCTTGATTCAACCCCCACACAATCTTAATCCAGCATTTCCACAATTCATGTAACAAGTGCAGAGCAGTTTGCTGCTCACAGCTGTAAAAAAAAATTGGCAGTCAGCAATGTTTATCAACAACATTGCTCAGTGCTGGAAGAGAGATGAAAAGAAACATTGTATCTTTCTGTTCATTTACAGATCATGAGGTCAGTTTAACCACTTAAAGTGATTGTAAGGGCTTGTTCTTTTCCTATAAAAATAACAAACATGTTATATTTACCTGCTCTGTTGCAGTGGATTTGCACAGAGCAGCCCAGGTCCTCCTCTTCTCTGGTGCCTCTTCTGTGATCCTGGCCCCTTACTCCTGTTGAGTGCCCCCACAGCAAGCAGCTTGCTATGGGGCACCCGAGATGAGTCACAGCTCCCTGTGTCCATTCAGACACGGAGCCCCGACCCGGCCCTGCCCCCTCTCTGCCCTGATTGGCTAGCTGACATTGATCGGCAGCCAATGGCACAGCTGCTGTGTCTCAGCCAATCAGAAGGGAGAATCTCGGATGGCTGAGACATTTGTGAACACTACTGAACAGAGGTGGACCTCGAGTAAGTGTTAGGGTGGCTGAGGGGGGTTGCTGCACACAGAAGGCTTTTTATCTTAATGCATAGATTGCATTAAGAAAAAAACCTTCTACCTTTAGAACCCCTTTAAAGCCTAGGCATTTTTCTGCACTTGTTGGCGGTTGTTGCAATAATTTATGTCACGCTGTATTTGCTCAGCGGTCTTTCAAACACAATTTTTTGGGAAAAATACACTTCAATGAATATTAAAAGAAACTAAACAATAAAGTTAACCTTTTTTTTGTATAATGTGAAAGATGATGTTATGCCGAGAATCATGAGAGAATTGTTATCTTTATTCTAAGCAATTCTCATTATTTCCAAAATTGTGCAGCTCCACTGGCTAGTGAAAAATAAAGAAAGGAAGTAACACCCACATAGCTAGCTGTTAGGTAAAGTTAGTGTTAGCTTCTGCTGTAGCCACAGAAGCAGTAATTGTTTAGTACAATCTGTTCAAGGATTCCAAGGATGGGAGTTTGATTACTTCCCCTGCTTTCGGAAGAAGATTCTGGAGCTTAGGGTTGGAAGATTCATATTCCTGTCCTGAATGTTTAATAGGGCCTAGTCAATCCGTGAGGAGGTGTGCCCAGAAGGTGGCTGGACTGTTAAATATGCTGGGACCCTGCCAGAAGCTAGACTATCTCAGTCCATTTTCTGCTAAAACCTATTCAGCAATCCCCCTGGTCCCCAGTTGGGGAGGATACACTATTGCTGCTGCCTAAAGGTAGAGAAGAGTCCTCTGCAATTTTTGCACCCAGCATTTTGGAGTATCTGATACCCTACTGTCCTCCCAAGTTTATAGTTACTGAGCAACAAACTTCAAAAAGACCCTGGACTGTTTATTGAGCCTGTGTGGATGAGATGGTGCTGTGTGCCTGGCTACCTGCACTGATTAGGGAAAGAACCTGTGGAAGGTTACAGCGGCCTCTTATTGTTTTGGAAGATTTGGGAAGGAGTCAAGCCCCTGTTCCATTTTTTGGTACTATCTGTGTCCTTGCTGGGGATTCATTTATATGTGACAACTAAAGCAACAACTATTTTAGAGGGAAATTTCCCTCACTTTGTAGCAATTTCCTTTCACTTCCTCTTTTATGTGACGGATAGGATGTGAATGGAAATCTTCCAAATGGGACACAGATAGGAAAAAAATAGGAGGACATTTTTTTTTTAATGTCAGACAGATCGTGTCCAGTTATGATAAAGATTACAGACATTAAGAAGTCAACAAAAGGTGTAATAGAGACCTATTTTAACACCACCTGATTAATAACAGCCTAGGATAAGCAATGCTTAGGTATATAATCAAAACACAAGGTGTATTGAGTTTTACAAAATGCTAAAAATATTTAGTTTAAGTGTAAAATCATGAACAAGAATCAAATCTTGCGGACAGGGGTTTTAACCCTTCCATACACTATCTACAAGGAAAAAAGCAGCTTTATATACAGGAAGAACAATATCCATTATTGCTCTGCTAATGCTATCTAGCTCACACTATTCACTTCAGCCAGATTTCAGTAAGTTCCTGACATGTGGGGCAAGTGGGTCTGATTCCTGAATAAGTGTGTGAGAGAGGAAATGTTAAGCTGGCCATACATTATACAATTTTCTTATTCAATTTCCTTTAGATTTACGTTCAACTTTGTAGTGCAAGGGCCTGCCTGAGTGCATACAAACTGAAAGTGTTTAGGTTTGACCTCATATTATATGGTTTTGGTAAAACTAAAGGAAAACTGTACAAGTAAATTGTATAATGCATGGGCAGCTTAATGCTTAGTACTTAATATATCAGCCTAGAAGTAAATAATATCACTTATCCGGTGCTTAGGAATAGAAAACTATAATTGACACCTAAGCAGTTGCTATAATAGTAAAAGTCATAAAAAATATATAAGCAAATATAGGTCCTCAAATTTAGTCCATCAGACTAAAGCAGTGCTATTCTGTGTAAATTACACAGACAGATCCTATTAACCTGAGATGAAGGCACACCATGAATATTGTTCAAGTGATTGGATGGCAGTGTCCTGAAAATCCACTAAGTGTGAAATTCTCCAACTCAATAAAAACTCAGGTCACATTTCATCTGAAGGTTCATGCAGATGTATGGGGAGACCATCTTCACCACACCTCATGATCCCGCTCCCTTAAGAATTGCACTCACCAGAAATATATCATTAGACCTCCTTTGTATACAAAAACTTGTGTGTGCAGACTGGAAAACACCTCCATGGATATCCCAATTGGATCACCTGGATCAATAGTGTGTGGTTGCTCTTCCTATATTCAGCCAAGCTCTGACTCCACAGGCAGTTCAGTTGCACAGATAAAAAGGAAGCAAACCCCATAGTGTGAACCTGTAAACTTTTATTCCCATACAGCAAACCCCCTATTGCATTTACAAACATCAATAAACAATAGATTTCGTTATCAAACAGCACTGTCAGGACCTGTGTCCTTGCTTGGGTCACCTGCTGGTGGCAGTGTTGTGTGGAAAAGCAAATGGTGTAGTTCTGGTGGCCACCAGCGGGTGTCTCCCAACAGATTGATCATACAGGTTATTAGGCTGCACCTGATGGGTCTGCTGGGATTATATAAGCCCGTCTTGCACCCAGTCCCAGTGCTTCAGTATTTTCTCTGCAAGCCTGTCCTTGCCTGTGTCCGATCCATTCTTGTTCTGTATCCGTGATCCTGTATCCCTGTGGCCTGACCCCTGGAACCTGCTCCTTGCTTCCTCACTCACCTTTTGCTCCCAGTAACCGGGCTCCCTGATCCCCTGATCTCATGACCCCTGTTTTGCTTATATGTGTGTTTTATACATTGGATTTAGTTAGATAGATAGTTAGGTGTCATTTTGGGGTTTTCTGTATTTCATTATCTTTTACTAGCTTGTTTATATTTGCTGGTGTTTGGTGTTGGAAGTGTGTCATTTTCCTAATAAATATATACATACAGTATCTCACAAAAGTGAGTACACCCCTCACATGTTTGTAAATATTTTATTATATCTTTTCATGTAACAACACTGAAGAAATTACACTTTGCTACAATGTAAAGCAGTGAGTGTACAGCTTGTATAACAGTGTAAATTTGCTGTCCCCTCAAAATAACGCCACACAAAGCCATTAATGTCTAAACCACTGTCAACAAGTGAGTACACACCTAAGTGAAAATGTTCAAAGTGGGCCCAAAGTGTCAATATTTTGTGTGGCCACCATTATTTTCCAGCACTGTCTTAACCCTCTTGGGTGTGGAGTTCACCTGAGCTTCACAGGTTGCCACTGGAGTCCTCTTCCACTCCTCCATGACGACATCATGGAGCTGGTGGATGTTAGAGACCTTGCGCTCCTCCACCTTCCATTTGAGTATGTCCCACAGATGCTCAATAGGGTTTAGGTATGGAGACATGCTTGGCCAGTCCATCACCTTTACCCTCAGCTTCTTTAGCAAGGCAATGGTGTTCTTGGAGGTGTGTTTGGGGTCATTATCATGTTGGAATACTGTCCTGCGGCTCATTCTCTGAAGGGAGGGGATCATGCTCTGCTTCAGTATGTCACAGTACATGTTGGCATTCATGGTTCCCTCAATGAACTGTAGCTCCCCAGTGCCGGCAGCACTCATGCAGCCCCACACCATGACACTCTCACCATCATGCTTGACTGTAGGCAAGACACACTTGTGTTCGTACTCCTCACCTAGTTGCCGCCACACACGCTTGACACCATCTGAACAAAATACATTTATCTTGGTCTCATCAGACCACAGGACAAGGTTTCAGTAATCCATATCCTTAGTCTGCTTGTCTTCAGCAAACTGTTTGCGAGCCTTCTTGTGCATCATCTTTAGAAGGGGCTTCCTTCTGGGACGGCAGCCATGCAGACCAAGTTGATGCAGTGTGCAGCATATGGTCTGAGCACTGACAGGCTGACCCCCCCACCCCTTCAACCTCTTCAACAATGCTAGCAGCACTTATACGTCTATTTTCCAAAGACAACCTCTGGATATGATGCTGAGCATGTGCACTCAACTTCGGTGGTCTACCATGGCAAGGCCTGTTCTGAGAGGAACCTGTCCTGTTAAACCGCTGTATGGTCTTGGCCACCGTGCTGCAACTCAGTTTCAGGGTCTTGGCAATCTTCTTATAGCCTATGCCATCTTTATATAGACCAACAATTCTTTTTTTCAGATCCTCAGAGAGTTCTTTGCCATGAGGTGCCATGATGAACTTCCAGTGACCAATATGAGAGAGTGACACCACATTTAACACACCTGCTCCCCAGTCACACATGAGACCTTGTAACACTAATGCGTCACATGACATCGGGAGGGAAAATGGCTAATTGGGAATATTTGGACATTTTCACTTAGGGGTGTACTCAATTTTGTTGCCAGTGGTTTATAAAGACTTTAATGGCTGTGTGTTGAGTTATTTTGAGGGGACAGCAAATTTACACTGTTATACAAGCTATACACTCACTACTTTACATTGTAGCAAAGTGTAATTTCTTCAGTGCTGTCACATGAAAAGATAGAATAAAATGTTTACAAAAATGTGAGGGGTGTACTCACTTTTGTGAGATACTGTATTTTCATTTAAACAGCTGGTCCTGATTCCGTTAAGTGTAGCCAACCGATCTGATCATCCCTGCTGGATGCCTGCATATGGTATTCCTGACATAATACTGAAGCCATACAATCAGATCGGCTGCACCTGGGAATCAGGTCTGAGCACTTGATAATTGCTGCAAGATGCATTCTGAGGAGATTTTGTATTTCTCACTGCTTGCAACAGAAGACAGGGCTTATTGCTGCCAGATTGGGAAAGAGCAGACTAGGGAGCAATTGTTGGAATGCATCCGTCTGGCTCACTCTTTTGTTGACCAAGGCAGATTTTTGTTTGAAGAGATCCATTCACTAATTCAAATTTGCACAGAATTGGCTTTGTCTGGTGTCCCTAGTGGTGGTGATGATTATACCCCTCCTTTCAGTGTGAATCAGGTGGTATCCTTGGTTTGGTTACTGGAAGATGACTCAGCCTTTTTCTTTGAACACTACTCAGCATGTTCCCAACAGGTGCTAGCAGAATGTATTAATTCTGTGAAATCTCTGGTCAGATAGGCAGTATTAAAATTATTTTTTTTGCAACCTTTATTATAGACATGATCAAAAATATTGCACTCAGCCTCTGTCAGCCTGCAACCACCCAGTCCTGTGGCCAGACACCTGGCTGCTTAAATGTCTTTCTCTCCATCACCCATAGCAACCACAGTTGCAGCCCAATATACCCTGCTACCAACTAAATATCAGTACCCTGTTTCCACCTGCTGCACCTACCCTGCCTTTAACCCACATACCTCCTCTCTGCTGCCTGCAACAATCCCACAAAAATCCCCCTCAACAACTGCTCCCTTTTTTTTTACCATCCTCCCGCTCCTCTCCTCCATCAGCTGCACCCACTACTTACAGCCCTGCATCCCCATACAGAATTGCAGCGGAAGTTTTTCCCAACCCGCACAATCCTACCAATATCCAATCCTGCCTCCACACCTGCCAATCTGCTCCAGCCTTCTTCAACTACAACTGATCTGTTCCAATCTGCCTCCTCACCAGCCGATTTGTTCCAGTTTGCTTCCACACCAGCCGGCCGATTTGTTCCAGTCTGCCTCCACACCTGCTACCTTGGTTCCACCCATGAAAATTGGACCCTCTGCTTCCCACCTGCCTGTCGCTGTTCCACTTGACTGTACTGGTTCTCTGTCCACCACCCAGTTTGGCCCTATGGACTCTTTGCCGGCTAATCAATTTGACTTCACTGATCCGATTCCTCATGCCCTGCCAGGTGGTCCCATTCCTGATGCCCTGTTTGATCCTGTTCCTGAAGCCCAGCCTGCAGTTTTGGTGCCCGCTGCCCTGCCTGCTGCCCAGCCTGCTGTTTCAGTGCCCGCTGCCATGCCTGCTGCTCAAGTGCTCACTGCCCAGCCTGCTGTTCTGGTGCCCACTGCCATGCCTGTTGCTCATCCTACTATTCCAGTGCCCACTGTTCAGCCTGCTGATCCAATGTCTGAGGCCCAGCTGGATGAGCAAATTCTTGTTGCCCAGTCTGATGATTCCATTCCTGATGCCCAGCCTACTGATCCAGTACCAGCTGGCCAGCCTGATGACCCAGTGCCTGCTGCCCGGCCTGCTTTTTTGGTGCACACTGCCATGCCTGCTGCCCAAGTGCTCGCTGCCCAGCCTACTGTTTCAGTGCTCGCTGCCATGACTGCTGCCAAGCCTGTTCCGGGACCCGCTGCCCAGCCTGCTGTTTTGGTGCCCACTGCCATGCCTGCTAACCCAATGCCTGATGCCCAGCTTGATGAGTCAGTACTTGTTGCCCAGTCTGATTCCGCTCCTTATGCCCAGCCTACTGATCCAGTACCCACTGCCCAGCCTGATGACCCAGTGCCCGCTGTCCAGCCTGATGACCTGGTGGCTGTTGTCCAGCCTGATGACCCGGTGCCCGTTGTCCAGCCTGACCCAGTGCCTGCTGTCCAGCCAGATGACACGGTGCCCACTGTCCAACCTGATGATCTGGTCCCCGCTGTCCAGACCGATGATGCGGTGCCCACTGCTCCAATGCCTGATGACCTGGTGCCTGATGACCCAGTGCCTTCTGTTCCTGTACCTGTTGACCCGGTGGCTGCTGTTCCAGTGCCTGATGACCCGGCGCCCGCTGATCCAGTGCCTGATGACCTAGTGCCCACTGGTCCAATGCCTGATGACCCGGTGCCTACTGTCCAGTCTAATGATCCTGTGCCTGCTGATCCAGTGCCTGATGACCCGGTGCCTGCTGTTCTAGTACCTAATGACCTGGTGTCTGATGATCCGGTACCTGCTGTTCCAGTGCCTGATGACCCGATGCCTGCTGTTCCAGTGCCTGATGACCTGGTGCCTGCTGATCCAGTGCCTTATGACCCGGTGCCCACCAATCCAGTGCCTTATGACCCGGTGCCTACTGCCCAGCCTAATGATCCAGTGCCTGATGACCCGTGCCTGTTGATCCAGTGCCTGATGACCCTGTGCCTACTGATCCAGTGCCTGATGACCCTGTGCCTGCTGTTCCAGTGCCTGATGACCCGGTGCCTGCTGTTCTAGTACCTAATGACGTGGTGCCTGATGATCCGGTGCCTGCTGTTCCAGTGCCTGGTGACCCGATGCCTGCTGTTCCAGTGCCTGATGACCCGGTGCCTGCTTTTCTAGTACCTGATGACCCTGTGCCCGCTGATCTAATGCCATGATGACCCTGTGCCCACTGATCCAGTGCCTGATGACCCTGTGCCTGTTGATGCTTTCCTGCGTGATGCCCAGCTTGCCACTGATTTCCCCCTGCTTGATGCCCAGACTGACTCTAATGCCCCTGTGTTGTCTGCCTCCACTGGTTTCATGCCCGCTGCCCAGCTAGTTTTTGGTACCAGATCCAAACTTCCAGACCCTGGGGGTGGGGCGCATGATCTATTACCCGATTCAAGGAGCATGCCTCTCAGCAGGTTAGAAGACTCTGGCCTGAAGAATGCAAGAAAGCCCGCAGACATGAAGGGGAAACTTTTTTGGACTTTTCCCACACCACCCACATGGACTGTCCAGTTAATGGCAGAATGGAGCGCCCGGAGGCCGCTCCTTAAGAGGGGGGAACTGTCAGGACCTGTGTCCTTGCTTGGGTCACCTGCTGGTGGCAGTGTTGTGTGGAAAACCAAATGGTGTAGTTCTGGTGGCCACCAGTGGGTGTCTCCCAGCAGATTGATCATACAGGCCGTTAGGCTGCACCTGATGGGCCTGCTGGGATTATATAAGCCCATCTTGCACCCAATCCCAGCGCGTCAGTATTTTCTCTGCAAGCCTGTCCCTGCCTGTGTCAGATCCGTTCTTGTTCTGTATCCGTGATCCTGTATCCTGACCCTGTGGCCTGACCCCTGGAACCTGTTCCCTGCTTCCTCACTCACCTTCTGCTCCCAGTAACCAGGCTCCCTGTTCCCCTGATCTCATGTCCCCTGTTTTGCTTATATGTGTGTTTTATAAATTATATTTAGTTAGATAGATAGTTGTTATTTTGGGATTTTCTGTGTTTCATTATCTTTTACTTGCTTGTTTATGTTTGCTGGTGTTTGGTGTTGGAAGTGTGTAATTTTCCTAATAAATATATACATATTTTCACTTAAACATCTGGTCCTGGTTCCTTTAAGTGCAGCCAACCGATCTGATCATCCCTGCTGGATGCCTGCATATGGTATTCCTGACAAGCACTCTGTACAGTATGTCTCGGTACTCGCCACTCCTGGGGATTTGGTCATCCGCGGTGATTACTGGGGGGGAGACATCAGAAACGGCTGACAGATGCAACAAGCCGCGTGGTTGTGCCTAGACGCGTTTCCTCGTTCTGCCTTTGTCAATAGGCGTCGACACCTCGCGGCTTGTTGTGCATCGATCCAGCTGATCCAATCGGGATATCCATGGAGGCGTTTCCCTGTCTGCACACACGATTTTTTGTATACAAAGGCGGTCTATTGATATACTTCTGGTGAGTGCAAATCTTAAGGGAACGGTATCATGAGGTGTGGCGAAGGTGGTCTCCCATACATCTGCATGAACCTTCAGATTAATTGTGACCTGAGTTTTTATTGATTTGGAGGATTTCACACTGGGGGATTTTCAGGACACTGCCATCCAATCACTGGAACAATATTCATGGTGTGCTTTCATCTCGGGTTAATAGGATCTGTCTGTGTATTATACTCGGAATAGCACTGCTTTAGCCTGACAGACAAAATTTGAGGACCGATATTGGCTTATATATTTTTTAGTGCTTAATATATCTACTTGATGTATCACCAGTCAGATTCATCTTATCAGGGTAGACTGTATCTGATTAATGGCTATAAGTATGTAATCAGTGAATCTAAACTTAAGCTAAAACTTTTTTGTTTTGTATAGAATGAGGAAAGAATAGAGCCTCTTGTGTTTAAGAGTTCGTGTTAGTCTTAGCTGAATACTCCACATAGGTAATCACAACAACTGACTCCAGTATGTAATTACATCATTGGCATTTTTCCAAAATTAAAAGGAAAACATAAGGTCATTCATCAATGTGTTAGAAAGAATAAGAAAAAAGGAAGTGTGGCTGAAAAATAATGGATAAAGATGAGGAGTGAAGGAATGCAGGTAGTAGGGTAGCATTTTTCCATACCAGGTATATTCAGAGAATAAAAAGCTATAACATTATTGTTTAAATCAAATGTTAGTTCCAAAATTTGCAAAAGCACCAAAAATACCAACACAATGTATGTGTTCATTAAAGATAATCATTAAGGTTTGGAAGTAGCTTTATTTTAAATTTTTATTGCTCTATTTTTATTTTGTATATTTTTTTTCTATAACATGTTTATTTTTCAAACAACCATTAAATAAAGGTTGCAAACATATCAAAGGGTATTCTAAGGCTCCATGCACACTGTATCTCAGAAATGACCGTTTTTGGTCGTTTGGGCGTTTTTTGTTAACAGCCCAAAAACGCCACTTTATTTTATCCTATGTGTCCATGCACACATGGTCGTTTATTGTCTTTTATCAGCAGTGGCGTTTTTGGGCTGTTATCTGAACGCCCTGAATTGGCGTTCAAAAGTCGTTCTCCTGACCACAAAAAACGCCAGACGCCGGTAAACGCTGGTAAACACCGGTTTATCGGCGTCTGGCGTTTTTTGCAGTCAATGGAAGCCAATGAAGAAAAAAAAAACGACAAAAAACGCAGACGCCGAAAAACGCCGGTAAACGCTGCTTACAAAACACTGCAAATAGAACGTTTTGTAAGCAGCGTCTCCTGCCCGACGCTGAAGAGCCCAGATAGCGTCCAGTGTGCATGGAGCCTTAATGTTGGGTTTTCTAATAGAAGAAAACTGATGCTGCAACTTTCTCCTTTCAGACTGCCTCTTTGTCACCGAAACTCTACAGAACAGAGAGAAATGGAGATAAATTATACTTCTTATTATCGTGCTGTGTGTGCAATATAAACTAGCTATTGAACTCAGTAAACAATGTACTTTTTTAGCAATGTAGAATAAATTATGATGGGGTGTATATGAAAATGAGTTCCAAATGCTATCTGGAAATTACTATCATCTGTTTATATGTAATGTTTCATATTTACCTGATGAAAACATAATTGTAATTTTTAATCACTTCCCGACCGCCGTATGCAGAATGACGGCCGGGAAGTGGCTTAGTTATCCTGACTGGATGTCATATGACGTCCTCAGGATAACAAGCCGCCGCGCGCCGGGGGGGGCGCGCATCGTGGCGATCGGTAGTATGGGAGGTCAGTCTGACCCCCCGCAATACCGATCTTGGTAAAGTGCTTCCATCCAAAGCACTTTACCATGTGATCAGCCATGACCAATCACGGCTGGTCACAGTGTAACACAGGAAAGCCGTTTATCGGCTTTCCTGTACTCGGGTCTGCAGACCTGAGTAGTGGA
>BLSH010181634.1:0-12954 GCA_018402905.1 Glandirana rugosa
TCCGCCGCACCCGCTCCCTGGCTCCCCCCGAACACAGTGAGCGCGTGGGCGCGCCTCCGGCGGCGCGCGCGCGCACTCACAATGCTAGTTATCGCGGCCGCCGTCCTGGGATGGCGGTTCGCGATAACAAGCCACCTTGCCGCCGTCACGCTGCGGCGGGCGGTCGGCAAGTGGTTAAAGACCATCCATCCGGTGAGTGAGAGCCTGCTGAGTACTTTGATTGTGGAGAATTGTCGGTTCAAACATCCTCCTCAGGTGATTCCCATCAGGAGGGAAGAGACGGTTTATAGCAAAACAGTCAAACATCTCTGATGAGTAAGTAATCCTACTGTAAGGCTGGGTTCACACAGTATGACAAATGTTCCGATATTGGGAGCACATGTTGCATGACATGTAAAAATCAATGTTTCCCTATGAGAGCCATCTTAACTGGTCCAACTCAAGTCGGTCTGACTTTGAAAAAGGTTCCTGCACTACTTTGGTCCGACTTTGATCCTACTTCAGCCCATTGAATATCATTGAAGTTGGATCAAAGTCGGATCATCGTCTTAACTGATCCAACTTTGGCATGCGACTTGTGCTCTGAGATTCTTGAAGGGGAACCCCACGCCAAATTTAAAAAAAAATGGCATGAGGTATGCCCTCCAAGACCGCACCAGGCCCTTCGGTCTGGTATGGATTTTAAGGTGAACCCCCATGCCAAAAAAAGCGTGGGGTCCCCCAAAATCCATATCAGACCCTTATGCGAGAACACAGCTCGGCAGGTCAGGAAAGGGGGTGGGGATGAGCGAGCACACCTCTCCGGAACCATACCAGGCCACATGCCCTCAACATGGGGGGGTGGGTGCTTTGGGGCAGGGGGTCGCCCCCCACCCAAAAGCACCTTGTCCCCATGTTGATAAGGACAAGGGCCTCTTCCCAACAACCCTGACCAGTGGTTGTCGGGGTCTGCGGGCGAGTTCTTATCAGAATCTGAATCCCGGCCCCCCACCTAAAATAAGTGTCAATAATAAAAACAGTACACAAGTAATTTATTAAAGCAACTCCGGTGTCTCTTCCGATTCCTTCTCCCCACTCTGGCTCTTCTCCCTCCTCTGCTGATGTCTTCTCCCTCTGCCGGTTCTCCTCCTCTCTCCGCTGATGTCTTCTCCCCTCTCTGGTTCTTCTCCTCTCTCTGCTGTATTCTCCCTCTGCTGGGTTGCCTCTCTCAGCTATCTTCTCCCTCTGTTCTTCCTCTGATCTCTCAACGCTCTCTCTCACGTTAATGCTAGGGCCACCATGTGCCATTACTTATATAGGCATGGGATGGGGCCACCGGCTCACATCACCCAGAGGTTCTACCCCCTTGTGATGTCACCGCCCCATCATGCCCCAGCAGTCCCCATCCCCTTTCCTGACCTGCCAGGCTGTGTGCTTGGATAAGGATCTGGTATGGATTTTGGGGGGCCCCACGCCTTTTTTTGGTGTAGGGGTTCACCTTAAAATCCATACCAGACCAAAGGGCCTGGTATTGTCGGGATCGAAATCGGATTCCGTTCATTGAAGTCGGATGGAAGTCGGACTTCAAGTCGCAGAGCAAAGTCAGTTCCACAGTCTTATGACTGTCTTGTCATACCAGTGTGTCACTTTGGATTTGAGATTCACAACTTTGAACTGGATTGAAGTTATTTGGAACTGAGTCTACTAATTCATTGTGGATGCAAAATCACTCATCCTATACTCATCTCTATTATCTCTCAATATCGTGGACCATGTCTCAAATGTCTTGTATTTCATATTTAAATTAAGTCATCAAATGTAGAGGACTTTGCAAAGATACCAGCGTATTTTTTAGTGTGCTGTCTAAGTCAGGCTGGTTTAGTGTAGTGAGGTAATTAATAGAACCCTCTACATTAGCTCTATGGTATCCTCCAGTGGCAGATAATATTTGGTTACCTCCAAGTCATATTTCTAGTTTATGGAGATATGCTAAAAAAAATTTAATTGTTTTGCGCTAAAGTGTGATTTATTCCACAAGACCTGCACCCTAAATGATTTTAAGCGCATATGTTCAAAATGTAGTGCTCTTCCTGGTGATTACAGTGCAAAGCTGATAATAAATGATAAAATGTGTACAAAATTCACAATACAGTGAAATAAGTAATTCCATAAACAATTAATAGTCCATGTGTCAGTAGCAAATGTAACATAAAAGTGTTCAAAAACAGATGACACACTAGTCCATATATTCTCCAAAAAGATGGTGCACTCCAATGAACACCAAACCGCTTGGAGAGTTTTAGGAATTCTACCATGCATATGTGTTCACCACTACACTGAAAGCCTCTTACCAGATTGATAAGATCTACAATTACAGCATCAAACATGCATAATAGGCAACTGACACCTCCTGGTGTCCACGTGCCAACAGAATTCGGTCTGCTGGCTCTCAGCATCCACTGGTATCAAATGTCTTTACCTCAGGTCATAGAATCTCAAACAACCGCCATAAAAGGAGAAGAACATAGGATGCACATAGCATGAATACTGCTAAGGATATATTTATTATATAGAACAAAGAAAATTGTTAAAATAAGACACAAGCATTCAAACAACAAAAACCTTGCTAACAGCCGGCATCTAAAAAAACATGGAAGGCGTGTGGCCTTGTGCATTTTCCTTGGTAAAAGATTTTATTATAACAACAGAAGTAGGTATCAGCCAGCATCTGTGGGAGTAATGACATCACAAATTCTTGCCCTGTCCAATGCGTTTCATGTCACAGCAAGTTATCAGGGGAAACAGGAGCGTTCTTTTGGAGAAGATGTGGAGATGTGCAGCCTTGTCTTTGCTGGGTTGCTAGTAGATGATGCAGCTGGGTATGTAGGTCCTCCGTCCTGAAAGGTCTGTTTGTTATGCTGCTGCATTCTGTTCAAGCTGTTACTGCAGGCATTTCCCTCCATAAAGAAGTGTTTAAATACGAAGTCTAAAGACACTCCTTAGCCATTTTGGCTGGCTTACATGGAAGATAATAAGAGGAAATTCATCAGTTTCTCCAAACTACTGCAGTCCTTTCATTTCAGGAACACACCTAAAAGGTGCTGTGACAGGGTACCAGTCTGTGTCAGCGGGTGGCTTACTGGAGCCTTGAAGTCTGCTTCAGTGTTAGTCTATGCAGAGAGTGCAGCTAATTTGCTGCCACCACCAACAGCTGGCCATGCCCCTGGTCAGCATTACTTATCATTTTCAGTAAATTATAAAGGCTCATATAATATAATTACATTTACTAAAAACTACTCTAACCAGATACAATTAACAGAATACATGTTTTTTTTTTGTTTTTTGTTTTTTTTTGCAATAATTGCGTAGTTAATTTGCTCTGGTATAGAAAAAAGCAATAATATTGTTTAAAGTACAAACTCTAACTTGGATTATGCAAGCACAGCAAGGATCCTGGAGTGCTGAAGAAGTGTTGATGTCCAAGGTGTTGTCTTGCATGTTCATAAAGTGTTGAACACTTTATATATTACATGTGTTGTCACTTCAAACAGACCAGTATTTTGACCTCTGCTGGAAGACCACTTAGTAGTGCTTTCTGGGTGCCATCACTGATTTCTATATGGTGAATTTAGGGCCACAAAATTGGAACAAAATTGTAGCAGTGTGCACTATTTTTGGTGGGAGGATTGATACATTTTTAATTACATTTATGTTTCTGGGAATGCTTATCATACAGTTGTCATAGGTATCCCCAGGATATCAAATGCTCTTCTCGGGCAATTAATTGGTCACCAAACACCTATGCATTTGTTGACCATTAATTCCAAAGACTGCTTGATACACATACAGTGGCATCATATGTTTTCAATAATTACAACACCCACTCAGAAGGTCGGACACCTGTTTGGAGTATACCACACTCAACCCAACGCTGTTTCTTCCAGGATTGCAAGCAAGGTCAGGTGATGTAATCTTCTGCCTGCCAGTAAATGCATAGTTCCGCCAATTACCTCAGTAGGAGGTAGCAGTTACGTCAGTCTCTGTCTTTAAGTTTTTATTGTGCACTGATGCTGCAGGGGGATTTTACTGCCACTGGCACCCAATGATCCTCTGATCCTTAAGGGGGGGTATGACCACCAAGGGTTGTAGGGGAGACCGTTTAGTGCCACTGGACATCAATATTTGTCGGGGAGGGGGCAATGACAACTAATCATCACTGGTTTGAGGGGTATTTTTCACTTACCACCAACGATTGTGGAGGAGCGGGGTGTTACTGATTGCAAAGAATAGTAATCGAAGGACCAATGTGTTGCTTACTTGAACCAATGTACTATATATGCTATGTTGCATGTTATATAGTTTTCACAGCTGCACTCTATATGCTATGTTGTACATTACATAGTCTATACTTTTTAGGCTGTTCTGTACAGTACTAACTGCTGACAAAACAGTTTTTTGTCTTACCAGTGACTGATTGCCCGCTGTTTTAATAAAGTTGTTCTTTAAAGTGTACTTCCATATTTTGCAGCCAAATTTAGATAACATCTACTTTATATTTGTTACTTGTTCCCATTCATATTGCATAACTAAAAAATATTTTAAAATTGCTGCTTACCTTTTCACTTACTTAAAAACTCTATCTAGCTTACCACTTTTATGCAATGTTAAAAAGAGGGCAAGGTACCTATAAAGTTTTATGTAAACCTGCTTCAAAGAAACCTAGAAAGCTAAAAAATATTAGTTTTAATTATTTTAGGTATGCTGTGGCATCGTGAACATATAACTAATATAATGAGAATTTCTCAAATTTGACTGCAAAAGTGGTGATACACTTTAATGTCAATCTCCATGGTCCCTTATTTATCCTGCACATTTTTTTCTTACCTTGTTAAGCAGTATATACTCATCTAAGTTTGTCATCCAGGTTCCTCACTAGCACTTTTTCTGAAAGACTGGTAGTCCAGCGCTGTAAATGTGCCCACGTGGCTGGTCTTCAACAATTTTTTTGCACTGACATCACCACTGAGTTTCCTCTTTAGGATCCTGAGAGAACTCTATTGCTGGACAGCAGATAGAAAGTGTCAATGTCATGTAGGCAGTAACATGGACACTGGAAGAAAGAACCTACCTTCTGTAAACAGATGGCCTTTTTCGGGCCTGAACATCATGTGTTCATGTTTTGGAAGGTTAGAGATTGCGCTGGACTGACTTAGTTGGTCGCTGTTGTTGCCAGAAAGTCAAATGGGCAGTATAGGAAAAATTTCTTTCCCTGAGTTTAGATGCCCAGCTATTGTGTGAATGATATTAAACCCTGTTGTGGGCCTTGTCTGCTGCCTCAGGATGCGGCCAGATGATCACTCCCGTAGTAATCCAAGAAAGTGTATGTAAAGGAATGCCCCAAAATGCAATAGTTGCAAATTAAACTGCTTTATTAAGGGTACAGGAAATAGAACAAAGCCAACACGTTTCAGAGGAGCAAAGAACTCCCTCTTCCTCGGGGCGATTGCCAGGTGCGGTTTGAGAGGCTGCTCAAACTGCACCTGACAATTGCCCTGAAGAAGGGGGAATCCTTGGTCCCCAAAAACGCATTGGCTTTATTCTATTTCCTGTACCCTTAATGAAGCAATTTAATTAGCAGCTATTAAGCATTTTGGGTGCTCCTTTGCATACACTTCCTTGGATCATGTGTTCATGGAATTGTAGTGCCTTGAAAAAGTATTCATACCCCCTGAAATTTTCCACATTTTGTCATGTTACAACCATAAATGTAAATCTGTTTTATTGGGATTTTATGTGATAGACCAACATAAAGTGGCACATAATTGTGAAGTGGAAGGAAAATGATAAATGTTTTTCACAATTGTTTACAAATAAATACGTGTGGCGTGCATTTATTCAGCCCCCATGAGTCAATACTTTGTAGAACCATCTTTTGCTGCAATTACAGCTGCAAGTCTTTTTAGGTCTGCCTCTACCAGCTTTGCACATCTAGAGAGTGACATTTTTGCCAATTCTGCTTTGTAAAATAGCTCAAGCTCTGTCAGATTGGATGGAGAGCGTCTGTAAACAGCTATTATCAAGTTTTGCCACAAATTCTGAATTGGATTTAGGTCTGGACTAGAGTTGAGAGAAACCCGGACTGTAAAATTCGGGATCGTACCGGACTTTGGGGTGTTCGTGCCCCGAACCCTATCCCGGACATTAAAAAAAAAGTCCGGGATCGGGTTCGGTATTCGGGTATTTTTGTTGCCTTTTCTATAGCTGCTGGGCAGCCAATAAGCAAGCTTTTCACTAGTTTGCCCTTAGAAGCCATCACAGCCATGCCTACTAATCGCAATGGCTGTGATTGGCCAGTGCATCATGTGACCCAGCCTCTATATGGGGCTGGAGTCACGTAGCGCCGCATGTCAGATCGTCTCAGACTAGAGTAGGGAGAGCTTCATGCCGCTGCTGTGAGGGAAAGATTAGCGTTCACAACCATCTCAGACTGCATTAGGGAGACCTTCATTGCGGTCCTATGAGGGACACATTAGCGTTCAGAACCATCTTATAGTGCATTAGGGAAACGTTCCTGTTGTTGCTCTGAGGGAGACATTAGCGTTCAGAACCATCTTATAGTGTATTAGGGAAACGTTCCTGTGGGTGCTCTGAGGGACAGTTTATCGTTCTAAAAACAACTACAACTGCATTAGGGCCAGGTTCCGGTTGGTGCTCTGAGGGACAGTTTATTATTCTAAAACCAACTACAACTGCATTAGGGCCAGGTTCCTGGTTGCTCTGAGGGAGAGATTATCTTTCTAAAAACAACTACTACTGCATTAGTGCCAGGTTCCTGTTGGTACTACTGCAATAGGGCCAGGTTCCGGTTGGTGCTCTGAGGGACAGTTTATCGTTCTAAAAAAAACTACTACTGCATTAGGGCCAGGTTCCTGTTGGTGCTCTGAGGGACAGTTTATCGTTCTAAAAAAAACTACTACTGCAATAGGGCCAGGTTCCGGTTGGTGCTCTGAGGGAGAATTTATCCTTCTAAAAACAACTACTACTGCATTAGGGCCAGGTTCCTGTTGGTGCTCTGAAGGACAGTTTATCGTTCTAAAAACAACTACTACTGCAATAGGGCCAGGTGCCGGTTGGTGCTCTGAGGGAGAGTTTATCGTTCTAAAAACAACTACTACTGCATTAGGGCCTTGTTCCTGTTGGTGCTTTGAGGGAGAGTTTATCGTTCTAAAAACAACTACAACTGCATTAGGGCCAGGTTCCGGTTGGTGCTCTGAGGGACAGTTTATTATTCTAAAACCAACTACAACTGCATTAGGGCCAGGTTCCTGTTTGTGCTCTGAGGGAGAGATTATCTTTCTAAAAACAACTACTACTGCATTAGTGCCAGGTTCCTGTTGGTACTACTGCAATAGGGCCAGGTTCCGGTTGGTGCTCTGAGGGAGAGTTTATCATTCTAAAAACAACTACTACTGCATTAGGGCCAGGTTCCTGTTGGTGCTCTGAAGGACAGTTTATTTTTCTAAAAACAACTACTACTGCAATAGGGCCAGGTGCCGGTTGGTGCTCTGAGGGAGAGTTTATCGTTCTAAAAACAACTACTACTGCATTAGGGCCAGGTTCCTGTTGGTGCTTTAAGGGAGAGTTTATCGTTCTAAAAACAACTACTACTGCAATAGGGCCAGGTTCCTGTGGGTGCTCTGAGGGAGAGTTTATCATTCTAAAAACAACTACTACAGCAATAGGGCCTTGTTCCTGTTGGTGCTTTGACGGAGAGTTTATTGTTCTAAAAACAACTACTACTGCAATAGGGCCAGGTTCCTGTTGGTGCTCTGAGGGAGAGTTTATCATTCTAAAAACAACTACTACTGCAATAGGGCCTTGTTCCTGTTGGTGCTTTGAGGGAGAGTTTATCGTTCTAAAAACAACCACTACTGCAATAGGGCCTTGTTCCTGTTGGTGCTTTGAGGGAGAGTTTATCGTTCTAAAATCATCTCATACTGCAGTAGGGACAGGTTCCTGTTGGTGCTGTGAAAGACAGATTATCATTCTAAAATCATCTCATATTGGTGTAGGGAGAGGTTCCTGCTGCTGGTGTGAGCGGTGCATTTCTTGCACAAAAATAAAAAGTGCATCTACAATTTTCTTTTGTTAAAAAAAAATAAGAACAATGATTTATTATTTTTTTTGTATTAATAAATAGTGCTACATAGTACATTTGTGTCCAGTATGAGGAGAGCGTCAAATAAGGGGTGTGGTGGTGGTCGTGGTGCTGCTGGTGCTGCTGGTGTCGGTGGTGTTGCTGAAGCTCCTGTTGCAAGGAGAGGACGTAGTCGATCTGTGCCAGCTACATGCACAAGTGAAACACCTTCCTCAGGTAGCCAACAGAACCTTCAACGTTATAGGGTAGGCCCGAATGGCGCTCAACGAATGGTGAGGCCAGAACAAGTACAGGCGATAGTAGATTGGGTGGCTGACAATGCCTCCAGTTCCTTCACATTGTCTCCCTCCCGGTCCCTTGATGAAAGCTCAGAGTTGGCACCTGAACCCCATGGCCATCTGTCTTTCACTTCAGCCCCTTGTAAATCAGCCAAGCAGTCTGAGCCCCAAGTCATGCAGCAGTCTCTTATGCTTTTTGATGACTCTGCTGCTGTGCTCTCCGTGGGCCATCCACATAGCCCTGGCCCAGAAGTGGAAGACATTGAGTGCACTGATGCCCAACCACTTCTGGTTCAGGAGGAGGACCTGGAAACACCACGGCAGCATGTCTGTGATGATGATGACGAAACACAGGTGCCAAGTGCTGCGGCTTTCCTCAGTGTGCAGACTGACAAGGAGGGCAGTGGTGAAGGGTGGGTGGAAGATGATGTGGAGGATGATGAGGTCCTAGACCCCACATGGAATGAAGGTCATGCGAGTGACATGTGCAGTTTGGAGGAAGTGGTGGTGGTCGCACAGAGGCACCAGCACAGCAAAAGAGGAAGCAGGTTGCAAAAGCGGAGCGAGCGTCCCCTAGACAGTAGGCCTGCTACTACCCACCGCACTTAGAGACCTAGCACGCCAAAGGCAGCTCAAAGGCATTCCCCGGCGTGGCAGTTCTTCAGACAATGTGCTGACGACAAGACACAAGTGGTTTGCACACTGTGCAATGAGAGGCTGAAGCGAGGCACAAATGTTCTAAACCTGAGCACAATCTGCATGACCAGGCATCTAAATGCAAAGCACTTGCTGCAGTGGAATAAGTACCTCAAAATCCAAGAAAGGTCTCGGCCTCCTCCTGCTTCCTCTTCTGCTACTGCCTCGGCCTCTTCTTCCACCTCTACAGTGCCAGTGTCACCTGCCACCCAGCAAACAGACGATGTGACAGCAACGCCACCATGCCCGCCACTGTCCCCAAGCATTTACACACCATGGTCCCATGGAAGCTTACAGCTCTCCATCTCCCAAACACTGGAGAGAAAAAGGAAGTACCTCCCTACCCACCCGCGACCCCTGGCCCCGAATGCCAGCATTTCAAAATTCCTGGCCTTTAAATGCTGTCATTCCGTCTGGTGGACACGGACAGTTTTAAAAACCTGATGGCGGTGGCTGTCCCACAGTACGTGGTTCCCAGCCGCCACTACTTTTCCAGGCGAGCCATCCCTTCCCTGCACAAACAAGTCGGGGACGAGATCAAGTGTGCACTGCGCAACGCCATCTGTGGCAAGGTCCACATAACCACTGATACATGGACCAGTAAGCACGGGCAGGGACGCTATATCTCGCTAACTGCACACTGGGCAAATGTAGTGGCGGGTGGGCCTGAGGCAGCTAGCTGTTTGGCGCATACCCTTCCGCCACCCAGGATTGCAGGGCATTTCTCTTTGCCTCATGTTGCCTCCTCTTCCTACTGCGCTTCCTCCTCCTCCTCCTCTACCACCTCCTCATCCTCTCAGCGTAACACCTTCACCACCAACTTCAGCACATCCAGGGGTAAACGACAGCAGGCTGTTTTAATACTGATATGTTTGCGGGATAAACCCCACGCTGCGCAGGAGCTGTGGACGGGTATTGAACAACAGACCGATGAGCGGTTGTTGCCACTGAGCCTCAAGCCCGGCCTGGTGGTGTGCGATATTGGGCGAAATCTCGTAGCAGCTCTGGGCCTAGCCGGTTTGATGCACATCCCTTGCCTGTGCATGTGCTGAATTTGGTGGTGCAGAAATTTCTAAAAAACTACCCGGATATGTCAGAGCTGCTGCAGAAAGTGCGGGCCGTCTGTGTGCGCTTTCGGCGTTCCCACCCTGCTGCTGCTCGCCTGTCTGCGCTGCAGCGGAACTTCAGCCTTCCCACTCACCGCCTCCTATGAGACGTGCCCACAAGGTGGAACTCCACCTTGCACATGCTGGAGAGACTGTGCGAGCAGCAGCAGGCAATAGTGGAGTTTCAGCTGCAGCACGCACGGGTCAGTCGCTCTGCGGAACAGCACCACTTCACCACCAACGAGTGGGCCTCCATGCGAGACCTGTGTACCATATTGCGGTGTTTCGAGTACTCCACCAACATGGCCAGTGCCGATGATGCTGTTCTCAGCGTTACTATCCCACTTCTATGTCTCCTTGAAAAAACACTTCGGGCGATGAGGGAAGAGGATGTGGCACAGGAGGAGGAGGAAGAGGGGTCATTTACACTGTTATCAGGCCAGTCATTCACAAGTGGCTCGGAAGGTGGGTTCCTGCACCAGCATAGGCCAGGTCAAAAATTTTCAAGCCAGGGGACAGTTCTGGAGGATGAGGAGGACGAGGATGATGAAGAGGAGGAGGATGAACCATGTTCACAGCAGGGTGGCACCCAACGCAGCTCGTGGGCATCACTGGATCGTGGCTGGGGGTATACAGAGGACACAGATGATACACCTCCCACAGAGGACAGCTTGTCTTTGCCTCTGGGCAGCCTGGCACACATGAGCGACTACATGCTGCAGTGCCTGCTCAACGACAGCCGAGTTGCCCACATTTTAACTTGTGCTGATTACTCGGTGGCCACCCTGCTGGATCCCCGTTACAAGGACAACGTGCTGTCCTTAATTCCCTCACTGGAGCATGATCGAAAGATGCATGACTACAAGCACACTCTGGTAGACGCGCTGCTGAGGGCATTCCCAAATGACACCAGGGGCTCAGTGGAAGCACAAGGAGAAAGGCAGAGGTGGAGGAGGAGGAATAGGTCACCAACGCAGCTGTGGCACCGCCAGCACCTCAGAAGGCAGGGTTAGCATGGCCGAAATGTGGAAAAGCTTTGTCAGCAGCATGGCACCACAAGGCAACGTCTTAGCAGGAGGCAGCATTTCAGCAACATGGTGGAACAGTATGTGTGCACACGCCTACACATACTGACTGATGGGTCTGCCCCATTCAACTTCTGGGTCTCCGAATTGGCCACATTGCCTCAGCTTGCCCTTTATGCCTTGGAGGTACTGGCCTGCCCTGCAGCCAGTGTATTGTCTGAATGTGTGTTTAGTATGGCAGAAGAACGTTATCCCAGACAAGCGCAGCCGCCTGTCCACAGCCAACGTGGACTAGCTAACCTTTATTAAAATGAACCAGGCATGGATCCCACAAGACTTGTCTGTACCTTGTGCAGAATAAACATTTAGACCGGGCTCACGCAGCCATTGGTATCCTTTTTTTTTATTTGAATATGTCTCAATATTTTGGGGGCTACCTCAGTTCTAAAAAAATACCAAGCAAAAAACAGTGTTGGCTACCTCCTCCTCCTCTTCCTCCTCCTCCACCACCGCCACTTCTGCCTACACTGCTACGGTCACGGCCTAGTCAACCTCTAGGCTCCTACTCCACATCCACCTCCTCCCATTTTTATTTTTTTTTAGTTGATTTTAAGTTATTTCCCTATCCACATTTGTTTGCAGGGCACTTGCCCTACTCTTATCCCCATTTGCTTCCTTTTGCAGCCTTCTAGCCCTTTCCATTACTTTTTTACAGCCATTTTTGTGCCCAAAAGTTCAGGTCACCATTGACTTCAATGAGGTTCGGTGTCCGGGGTCAAGTTCGGATCGAGTTCAGTACCGAACCCGAACAGTTTCACGAGGTTCTGTCGAACCTGACGAACTCGAAGATCCAGGTGTCCGCTCAACTCTAGTCTGGACTTTGACTGGGCCATTCTAACACATGAATATGCTTTGATCTAAACCATTCCATTGTAGCTCTGGCTGTATGTTTAGAGTCTTTGGCCTGCTGGAAGGTGAACCTCAGCCCCAGTCTTAAGTCTTTTGCAGACTCTAACAGATTTTCTTCTAAGATCGCCCTGTACTTGGCTCCATCCCTCTTCCCATCCACTCTGACCAGCTTCCATGTCCCTGCTGAAAAAAGCATCCCCACAACATGATGCTGCCACCACCATGTTTCACAGTGGGGATGGTGAGTTCAGGGTGATGTGCAGTGTTAGTTTTCCGCCACACGCTATGTTTTGCTTTTAGGCCAAAAAGTTAAATTTTAGTCTTATCTCACCGGAGTACCTTCTTCCACATGTTTTCTGTGTCCCCCACATGGCTTCTCGCAAACTGCAAACGGCACTTCTTATGGCTTTCTTTCAACAATGACTTTCTTCTAAAAATTGCTTTCTTCTTGCCCCCTTTCCATAAGGGCCAGATTTGAGGAGTGCATAACTAATAGTTGTCCTGTGAACAGATTCTCCCACCTGAGCTGTAAATCTCTGCAGCTCTTCCTGAGTTACCATGGGCATCTTGGCTGCTTCTCTGATTAATTCTCTCCTTGCCCGACCTGTCAGTTCGGGTGGATGGCCATGTCTTGGTAGGTTTGCAGTTGTGCCATACTCTTTCCATTTTTGGAGGATGGATTGAACAGTGCTCCATGAGGTGTTCAAAGCTTGGGATTTTTTTTATAACCTAACCCTGTTTTCTCCACAACTTTATCCCTGACCTGTCTGGTGTGTTCCTTGGCCTTCATGATGCTGTTTGCT
>BLSH010181634.1:37970-60299 GCA_018402905.1 Glandirana rugosa
TGTTTCCGGTAGTTTAACCCCCTGGTCCTTCTGTCGGATTAACGGAAAGACTGACGTCGATGAAATATGTCCTGTTGACGGGAAATTCAGTTCCCCCAACAAAGGAATAACCACATCATGAGTGATCACACACGATGATCTTCTCATCACATCCATCTTCGTAAAACGACCGAGATCCTAATTTTAGTTTTATAACATTCTCTAATATTCCCGATACCAGTGGGAGGCATCAGAGAGCTGCCAGGGTGAGTCATCCAGCCCTGTCCTCTAGTCACCCTGACCTAGATTCAGTGACTCAAGTTTTAATCCTAGAGCCAGCAAAATGCTTCTACCTACACTACTCTTCTAGTAGCACACACTAGTGAGTACTACACCAATAAGGAAACAACCCCCTTGACTTAAAGGGCAGTTGTCCTGTATAAAGTAGCTGCAGTCAGAAAGGCAATTAGGCTGTCTTCCTGGTCCCCCAATTTGATGGCCTTTGTACTGGAAGCAGCAGTTACATTTCTTCAAGCTTTAGAAATGCAAATCATCCTTCAGAGTTCTGATGTGCTGCCCTGCAATATTCTTTACTAAATCTTGTGTCCATAATTCTTTAGGATAGAGAGATCTACATTGAGTGTATCAATGTGCATAGTCAGGGATGCCTGGTATTGTTGAATCACCTGCATAATCCGTGAAAGCATTAGTTCTCTGGGTCGTTGTTTGTCCTCTGTCTGGGAGGAGTCCTCATAATCTAGTGCAGGAAAGGGCGAGATGGTGTTTGCCTCTATAAGAGTCAAAAAGTACTCACCCACACCCCATGAGCAATCGCCATCAGTCACATAGCCAGTGATCTGCTGAACTAGTAAAGTAGACAAGACATTCATCTGCATTTAGAGTGTTTTGCCCAAGCTTTACCATTGTGGCAGATGCAAAAACAGTTATTAGCATGGGGAGGCTGGACCTTGAGGCACAGGATGGCTGACCAGGATCGGGACCAGGATTGCCTAGCAATGATGGAGCTTCAGGCAGGACTTATTTGCATTTCTGATGTCTCTAAATGTACCCACTCAGTCTAGTGGGCACTAGACTTTGTCCTTGCTGGCCAGTGTACTCCTTAATCTAACAGCCCTATTCAGATGCATCTCCTATCTTCCTTAGCACTTTCAGTGTAAATGGAATGCTCTTATAGCCCTTGTGGCTATTGTTCCTCTATGGCAGCACTGAAATGGATCAGCATAAAATGCATTTTACTAAGAAAAAAATTTAAATTAAAAAACATTACATAAAATTTTACAAAAGCTGGCTTAAAAGCCACAGTGGTAAGGCTCTCAATGTGTTTGTGGATTGCTATGGATGCCAAAGAAGAGTCCATGGAAAACTGACTGTCCGGGTGAGCCAAACATATGTGAAACTGCTAACCAAGAAACTGGAAGTTTTGTGTTTCATTTGATGTTTCTTTGCAAGGGAGTAGTTCAAGTTACTGTTTTTAACCTCTTGCTGTGTAACGCATTCATGTGGCAAAAGGAATAGTGGGTTTTTAAAACCCAGCCACTGCACATATGTGTCCATGGGAGCTTATGGTTGTGTGCTCACTGTGATCTCCAAACACACTGACTGAGCTGTCACCAACAGTTCTTGGTCACAACTTCTGATCAGGAGCCAGTGGGATAGGGAAAAGTTGCATCATCTTCCAGGCTCTAAAGCCTACTTAAAGGGCTGCCAGGAGGCAGTATGAAGGGTCGGAGAATAAAAAAACACTTTATGTGGGGACTTCCCTGAGTGTTACTCTCCTCAAAATGTGCTGAAAAACCCTTACCATTTGATACTATTCTTTCACATACTGCACACATATTATTGAACAGCTCTTTCTGCTGGTAGCCAATAGCCCTTTGCTTGCATAGAAATAATTTCTGGTAGCGTTAACATCTAATATATTCCACTGAGCGGTGTAACTTTAGGTTCATTTCAGTTGAATCTTACTTGTAAATATTCTTGTATTTCCCCACCTGCAGCTAAAATAAATAGAATCATAACTCTTCAATTTATTATACTGTTAATTTCCCACTGGTGCTGGTCTATAATTTTACGTGTTGACCAGTATAGGCAGCTTTACTGTCATTTAACTTCATTTAAATTATTATCGACAAAAAAGGTTTTTGTAAGCTACACTTTGAATTTATGAGTCCTACATTTTTAGAGAACAAAATAGCATAAAGTTAACAGTAGCAAATTGAAGCTTGAAGGTTTGAGGCACAAAACCAGGGCTCACAAGATTTTAACATGTAATATTGTGAGGAAGCTTTTTTAAAGCTGATCTTCCATAAAAGCTGAAGATCCTCATTATTCACAGGCCCTCACTCGCTAAATACAAATGAATTAAAAAAGTAACTACAAATATAGTTTGGAGAGAAAAAAAAATGACTTACATTGATCTGGCATCTGGTGCTTTCAGGAGGCATGGGTGATATCAATGTGCTTGCCAAGAGGACCTAAAGCTTGAAATCTTGCAAGAATACACTCTCGCAATGGACTTAAGTGCATTCCTACAGAATTTCAAGTTGGTTGGTGTTGTGTCAAAAGCCAAGCCAAAGTAAGTATTTTATATTATACAAATTTTATCTTTCAATTACTTTTTTAAGCTATTTGTACTTGGGGGGAGCAGGAGTTATGGATAAAATATACCTTCCATTTTGGAAGGAATGCCTATTTTAAATGAAAGCTATCATATATTTTATGCAAGTACCCAGATTGAATTTAAAAAAAGTGTACCTGGAGGCTTTTCAATTTGATTAAAAGTTATCTTAGGCCATATTTTCATTATTATATTTCTTTGTAAAATTGCAGGTTTCCCCCACAAGTATCTATCAGCCATTTAAATTGAACTTCATTTCAAATTAAGTATTCCTTCTGCTATTACCTATGCATTGAAAAATAGTAAAATATTAAGAGGATCCTGTTGGTTACAAATGGTGGATTCAAACTTTCTTAATATCACAGGAGCAGGGCAAGTGAAGCAAGAGTAGGTTTTACAGGCATCATTTACTTATGTGTGAAAACAGCCATGAAGTCCAATTCCAGCCAATGTTTTGTATATTATTTTGGATAATGCAGGAAGGGTTAGAGTCTTCTTTGTTGCTATGTGTGTTCATAGTCGGGCAATATCACCTCACATCCTGTCAGATGAAGAAGTGATAAGGAACTCTTCAATGGGGACCTAAAATTATTGCTATCTGTGCCTAACTACCACTCTTCCCATTTCTTGTTCTAGTGTCACAGGGAGGTTGGTAAAATCTACATAATAGGATTGCTGACAGAATTTAAATACTCTGACAGAAAATATAATTCTTCTCCTCTCTTTCCAAAACTAAAAAATGGTTATAGTTAATCATCTTTAAACTTCCTTTTAGCCATTTCTATCTTAAAGGAAAAGCACAATAAAGTCAAATAATTTAATTTTCTGTGCTTACGTCTGCATCTGTATTTGTGGAGTGTTAACATATCTTTTAGGTTTTTTTTTTGGTAATCTGTCTTTTTTACTATTATGGTTGAATCTTGTGTAAATATGCCAAGTCAATCATAATTTTCAGCTCTCATCTGCCATACATAAGCTCTTCCTGTGTTAAAAAGAAAAGTAGTATAAATGATCAGTTTGAAATAGGCTGAAGCTTGTATAGAAATAATGAAAGTAAGTACAAAAACAGAGTGTTGGCCTGCATATAATTGCTATTCATTGTATGGTAGAAGCTCTGGCAATAACAACTTGCGTACAAAGAGCTACTGCTATCAATCTACATTGATTGTAAAGTAGTTTATTGTTATTGCACACTGTCAACGCCCACGGTTCTTGGGCTCCGTCTTGTCAACGGGCGTCTGAGGTTGTACTTTGCATATGTTCCAAGGTGAAAAATACATAGCACTGTGAGCTGAATTTATATTGTGAATGTGTTTTCAATACATATTAAAAAGACAATATTATGACAAATTACTGAATACCAGAATCTTATTTTAATTTCAAAAGCTTCTTGTAGATAGTCAAGGAGAGAATTGCCACACCATGACCTTGACTATACTATTTTATATACATGAATGAAAGAAATATGTATTTAGAAAAGCATTGAGTAGAAGTTTCTTGTTCTATGAATGTATCCTTATCAAGTATAAAAAAATCCCTTGCATCAGAACCAGCCCAAACCATAGTAACTACAGTAAATCTGTGATGATTAGTGTCTGTTCAAGCACTCATCCACAGGAAGTTCATACAACTGCAAACGGGAAAACTGGGGGGGGACTTTATTTTTTAATTTGTATTCTACACTAATATTGCATTATTTTGTGAGAATTAAATTTTGCTTTGACAATTTGATATTTTCAAATTTACAAAATTACTCACACCTGCAAATATGCAGAGCAACGGTCAGCAAAATGCAGTTGCATGAGAACTAGGCATAATGTTGGTTAAATAAATATTTAAAGTCTAAATCACTGCTAATTACTATCCCCCCACCCATTGGAGAGTGCAAAATCTGGTAGGGCTCTGCATAGAAACCAGTCAGCTTCCTTTTTTCTTTTTTTTTTGTCAAAGCTTAATTGAACAAGCTGAAGTTAGAAGCTGATTGGCTACCAAGCACAGCTGCACCAGATTTTGCACCAGTTTTAGTAAATCAACCCCAGTGTATTAACCTCTTTACTCACGGTTACATATTATTATTTTTTTTTTAAAGGTTAAGTTCACCTTTCTACACAAAATAATAAATGCACATATTTTTGCAGGTAAAAAAATGTGCATATATTATTTTTTGTAGTAGGAGTCTGTAAAGCATTGCACTAGCGATTAGCAGATCGCTGATGCCATGCAGGTCTCCTGCACACTGTCAGTGTATTTGCTTGCCTGTATATTATCCTGTTCGGGTAAGCCGATACTTGCTAACAGGAAGACTCAATGAATTACCACAGCGCTCCACAGCGTAATGGGTAATATCATATAGCTTTTCAACTGTTATATTACAATTTCTGTTAGTTCAATAATAGTGATTAGGCAGATTTGCACGAGGTATGAGTGGAAAGTTTGGACCATGTTCTTGTTCTATTAATTATTAGAGAAAGTGAATCTATGGATCTATGGAGAGGAGCTCTGCTGACTTCCATCATTCAATCATGTGCAAGCAAAAATGCTTTTTTTTATTTTCCGTGCATGTGATTAAGGATGCTACACCGCATTTACTAAGCTCTGGAGGCCAAGGCTCTATTTGCCTTTTGTAAATCAACCCTATAGATTCACTTTCTCTAATAATTAATAGAACCAGAACATGGTGCAAATCTGCCTAATAAAAAAAATAATTCTTCAGAAAATCTTTTGTATGGTCAACAAAACCTTTGGAAGGAGGAAGGACTGTCTTTTTTGAATACTGAACTTTACTATGTTATATTGCATTGTGTAAACTGCTGGCACTATATAAATACTGTATAATAATAATAATGTGGCAAGACAATTTTACAATCTTTTGACATAGAAAAGGGAGAAAAACTATGAATTACCTATGTGTTTTAAGGGACTAGTGACGAACAGTAGCAAACCCCCAAAATTTATTGTTCAGCAATAACTTCAGCTCTGAGACATTGAGGTTGATTTACTAAAGACAAATAGGTTGTTCACTTTAAAAGGGAAGTTTAACTTTGCAGGGAAATTATCCCCATAGCTTAATGAGCGAAGTGAAACTCTGTTGACTTCCATCCTCCAATCAAGTCCAAGCAAAAAATATGTTTTATTTTTAATTTTCCTTGCACATTATTGGGTATAGTTTGCAAGGTAAAATTTCACCTCATTCACTAAGCTCTGGGAAAAATTTCCTTGTACTGTGCAACTTCTCTTGTAAAGTGAGCAGCCTGTTTGTCTTTAGTTACTTTAACCCCAAAGTACCTACCGCATGTGTAAGAGGTACACACTGGTCTTATTAAAACCTTTTAAGTAAATCAAGTTTCATTTTAATGCATTTAACTACAGAGGTTTACAGATCAGATTGTTGTGTAGAGCTTAGTTCCTGACTATTGTACATCTAGAGCAGACTATTTACTGCTCTCCCCAGATACACTATGGATACTATGGGCGTATCCATAGTGCAAACATATTGAAGCATCTGTAAACTTTTAAGGCAAGTATTATATGGTTTACCTAAAAGGACGGGTCCATTTTTTTTTTTTAATTCATTTTTATTGAAAAATTATGTAGACGGTATCATTCAATACACAAATAGTTCAGCAAATAATTAAGCAGACAGTAATTAAACAGACAGTACACGGGTGGGCAAATTAAGCGTACATCATCCAGGAAACAGGTGATATTTTTGTGATACTCAGCCATATTATCCGTCATATGATTAATATACATAAAATGTATATATACATACAGCTATGCGTAAACAAACTGTAGATTTAAAATCAAGCAATAGATGATTGAATAGACAGGTCAAAGTAATCACAGCCGATAAAATAGGCAGAACTTGTCCTCATCCGGGTAACAGATCAATTAGGATAATAAAACAAACAATGAAACTAACATTTAGTAAACAAAGAATGGTACAGTAAAAGTTCCATAGGCTCTAGTAACGGTCAAAGATACATTTATTCCCATGTTTGTATGCCAGTAGGCTTTCAGATACATGATTGTGCTTTACTATATCGATTACTTCAGAGATGTTAGGTGCTAGGTTGGATTCCCATCTTCTAGTTATAAGCATCCTAGCTGCAAGTAAAATGTGGGTGACGATTCCTCTGCAGTCAAGGGGGAAACGGTCTATACCTATATTAAGGATTGCTAAGACTGGAGAGGGTAAGGTAATGATTCCGGTAATCTCAGAAATAGTACGGAATACTTTGTTCCAGAAGCTGGTTAGATGTTTGCACGACCATAAAATATGCTTGAGTTGACCTATCATGCCACACCCTATCCAGCATAATGGGGATTGTGATGAGCAGTATTAAGAAACTCTATATGGGGTAAGATACCATCTCAGAGCTATCTTTTGGGACAGCTCCCAGTGGTTGGCACACTTAAAGGTTTGGTATATGGCCTTGAAGCCTGCTTGCCATTGGTAGGTGGTGAAGGTTTCCCGGAGATCGGTTTCCCACTTAAGGTATGGGGGGGGGGGATTTGTGGAATAGAAGCTTATTCTACAGTAGGTTGTAAAATAAAGAGGTACCTTTAACAGAAGGTGTTGCTTTTTGAAGATATTGCCATCCTTATTTATATAGTAGTATGGCAGGGGAGTTGAGGGAGCTTAGGAAGTGAGATATTTGTAAGCATGAAAAAGATCTGTGAGAGAGAGATGGATTTCATCCTGAAGCTGTTCAAACTGCTTGAGGGTTTGATCTTTAATCATATGTGATAAGGTTGAGATACCCAATTTTTCCCATTTGTGGAGGGACAAATGAGGGATAATTGTTTCTAGAATATTCAATTGGACAGGCACTGGAGTTGTCAGGGATTGTGGGAGTTTTAGAGAATAGAAAGTCCTCCATGCCATTAGGGAGGCTTGTGTAGGAAGAGGTAAATGTTTTAGTGCCCAAGGTTTCCAGATATCAGTTAGTAGCAGAGTAGGAAGTGATGATGTAGGGCTAGTGGTCTGTTCAATATCTGTCCATAGTTTATCGGTTGGGGAGGTAAACCAGCTCTGTAGCTGGGATAAATGGGTAGCAAGCCAGTAGTCGTGGAGGTCAGTCATGCCCATGCCACCCGCATGTTTATGTTTAAGAAGTAGGGCGTGGGGCTACGGAGTCTCATATTTTTCCATACAAACTTTTTAAGTATCTTTGTAAGGGCCAGAATATGTGTCTTTTTTACAGGTATGGGGAGAGTTCTGAAAAGATACAATATTTGGGGGAGTAGCATCATTTTGAAGGAGGCAAGGTGGCCAGTCTAAGAAAGCTCGCACTTGGCCATGCATTGTACGACCTTCGTTAATTTATCAATAAGAGGAAGGTAGTTAACGTCAGCTAACTGTCTAAGACCCAATACCAACCGTATTCCTAGGTAGGGTATGCCCACGGTGCTCCAGGTGTAAGGGGTAGGAGGCTTGGAGTTTAGTGTGCAGAGCCGGATCGATGTTAATATCTAGTAGTAAGGATTTAGTGAAGTTTACTTTGTAATAAGAAATTTTGCTGAATGCAGTAAGAATGTCATGGGTCGTTGCAATGGAAAATGCTGGGACTGTTAGGAAAATAAATATGTTGTCATCAAATAGGTTTATAATGTGAGATCTTTGCTAAAACTTGAAGCCATTAATGTGTGGGGATGTTCTGATGGCCTCTGCGAGAGGTTTGATTAGTAAGTTAAAAATGGAAGGGGATAGGGGGCATCCCTGCTTAGTTCTGTTTGTGATCTGGAAGGGATGGGAGAGCAAGTGTACACCTTAGCGGACGGTGTAGAATACATCGATCAGATCGCGGATAGAATAGTCCCTGTGAACCCAAACCTCTGGAGGGTCTTGTGCATGTAGTGCCAATGGATACGGTCGAATGCCTTCTCCGCCTCCAAGGATAGCAGCAGAGAAGGCATCCAACCAACCCCAGCCTGTTGAATAATGCCCAAGACTCTTCTAGTTGCGTCCAATGCCTGGCGTCCAGAGACAAAGCCCATCAAATCTGGTTGGATCAGGGTAGGTAAGATAGGGGTTAGCCTTTGAGCAAGAATTTTTGCATATAGCTTAACATCGGTATTCAGCAAATATATCGCCCTGTAGTTGCTTGGGGCCATGGGTTCTTTCCCCGGTTTTGGTATTGTTACAATATAGGCTTGCAACATCTCAGAGTGAAAGGAGGCCGAGGTCATCGCGGCTGCGAACACAGAAGAGAGAGAAGGATTAAGGGTCTCCATGAATTGTTTGTAGTAGTCGTTAATTAGTCCATCAGGACCTGGGGATTTAATGGCTTTATTGATCTCTTGTGGGGTTAAAGGTGCATTGAGTGTTTGTAGTTGATCGTGTGTGAGAGTGGGTAATTGGAGAGAGGCGAGAAAGAATTTAATATCAGAGCCCTGTGGTTGTGGAGTATCAGGATCTTCCTTTAAATTATAAAGGAAACTATATTAGGGGGTAAAGGCGTTGGCAATTTTACGTGGATTAGTAATCTTGCTCTTGGATTTTGGGTCTATCAGGAATTCTATTTTGAATTGTATTTTTTTAGGTTTAAACTAATTTGCTAGGAATTTGCCCGCCTGTTCCCCGAAGAGTAGTGCATCAATTTAAGGACATGGGTAATGTTTGCTGGCAGACCTTAAACTGACAGGGAGAAGAGAAAGACGGGGTAGGAACAACAAAGAAACGGGTAAGAAAAAAAGAACAGAGAACAGTTAATAAAAACCATGGAAGATCCGGTTGCAGCAGTACTGCACATAACTTTTGAAGGGAATATTATGGACATTGAACTCCATTTGACCGGGGGGTCAGGTAGAGTATTTGTTGTGTATTTTAAGGTTGAAGGTGATCACAGGTTAATCTTTTGAGCATGTTATATATTACACCCGTATTTAGGGTGTTAAATGTAACATTTTCATGCAGACCCCCCTCCCCTCCTAACCAACTCTTCTATGTGACAGTGGGTGGGGGTTCCCCGGCAGCAGATGTCACATTTTAAAATCAGCCCCAGTGGCGGCCCATCCATGCAGGGGGCGCCGCCCCACTAATTAATGCATCCGGCCCCTAATCTACATGCAGGGCACCGGACGCAAGATTTCCAATGGGTTTTTTTTTAAGCACATGATTAGAGCCTGAGGCTCTAATTGGCTTCAAAAAAGATTGGGCTTAGGGCACAGAGCACTGTACCCTGAGCCCACCCATTTGTGTGAAAATAGCGAATTAATATTCGCTATTGTCTTTCTGATTCTCTTCCCGGCCAATCCCCCATCTCTCGCGGGGGGAGGGGGGATGGGGTGGATTGGATGCCCCCTTATCCCATCTCCAGCTTGAGGGGTGGGGTGCCGTTGGTTTGCTGCCCACCCCTCCAAAATATTGAGCACCAGCCACTACTGATTGGCACAGCTGTGTGGGCATCATTCATTCACAGGAGTCTGTCAATAAAGAAGTTACAAGTCTCATCCACCACAGCTTGTAGTTTTTTAATGGACTTTGAGGGTGCTGCCTGTAATCCACTGACCCATCCGCCAGCTTGCAAACAAAAAGCCTATACAGGGATATGGGCAAGGAAAATAGAGGATGTGCCTGCAGGGCCCTGACATTGCACTCGCAATCCACTGATTGTGGGTGCAATGCACTGCAGGTTACTTTACAAAAAATAATAAATGCACATTTTTTGTGTGCAAAAATATATGCATTCATATTTTTTTTCAAAAAGTGAATGTATCCTATCCAGTGAAGACCTTACAATCCTCGCCACGAAAGTGACTGCAGGAGAGTTTACAGGACTCTATGTTGGGCTGCTGAATAGACTCTAAAGGAAAGGGATAATTGGGCAGAGTGTGCTGAAGACCATGGTGCTTGGAGCTACTATGGCAGAGCAACATAGGGAAGAGGATTCAGCAGGGGGGATGCAGGTGTGTGTGCCAGAGTTTTGCAGCCTGTCATTCAACTTACCTCATCCAGTTGCTGACGATCTTTGTCCAGATACTTCAGCCTTTCGTCATTCTGCATCCATCCTGTCCATGGAATAGGCTGATGAGAAACAGAGGGCTCCCAGAAAGACTTATGTATACCATAAGGGTGATAAGAGTTATTTTATATTTTTTTTAACAATACATTTAGTAATACAATATTACAAGCAAATTACTTTGTAGCATATATGAAAATAAGAAACGTATAGAAAAGCCAACTGGGATACAATTGTTATGTGGTAGGATATCAGTATAGGATGTATAAGTATATCATACATATTGCTTACAATGGTTGAGTATTTGCCAATCCTAATCCTTCAAATATCTATACTGCAGTCTTAGACCAGTGTCAAATATCTTGTTACAAAATGTAAACAAGTAGGCACAGAGAGTGCCCAACCTTATATTAGCCATATAAATAACAGATCTAGAAATAGAGAAAGGATAAAGAAAGAGAAAGGGATAAAGGTTATCACGAGAGAGGTTCGGTAGGTACTGAGTAAATTAATTTTTTTCAATAGCTTTAGTTGCTTGTTAAAATATCAAACTCCTCTGAGTATCTGAACCCAAGCGGACCAAGTTTTGTTACATTTGTCAGTTGTTGTCAGTTGTTTCATTGCCTTTTTCCCTTGTTTCTTCCATAGCATAAAGATTTTCTACAGTATGAAGCCATGTTATTAAGGGGCAATCTCACCAGATGTGTACCAGAGTGCCTTTCTCTTGGTTGCAACGCCAACAAAGATCTGGGGACTGTGGAAACCTTCTTTTTAGTTAAACTGGTGTTGCGTGCCAATGTGTTTAAATCTTATAGGAGATTTCCTGGAAACGGGTGCTGATAGAGCATTTGATGATAGTCCTTTTGGCCACTATCCTGTGTTTAATTGGCTGCTGTTTGCTAACTCTTTCTGCCATGAGGATTTCTGTCAAAGGAGATGTGTGCTGCTTTCTTTATTCCATAGAATACAAATGCTATGTCAAAGAGTCAAAGGGTCCTAAAGCCTGCAGACTGTAGCTAATTTTCTACTTTCCAGTGGCTTAGTCAGGGATTGAGACTTGTAGATAGGTTGATCTCTTAGGATCTTTTGTGTTTTGTCTGACATTTCCTATGCCAGAAGTTGAGATTGTTGCAACCAGTACAGGGAGCAGGGGAGTCTCCCCCTATCCATATGCAGGACGCTAAATGCATGGATTCCAATGTTCATTTTTTTTTTAAACACATGATCAACTGGCTTCAAAAAAGGGTGGGGTCTCAGCAAACCCACTCAGTTGTGTGACAATAGCGAATTAATATTTGGCATTGCACACTGATTCTCCTTTCGGTCAATCAGGAAGAGGCGGGGAGGATGTACGGGGAGATAAAATAAACTTTAAAAAATGTTGTGGGGCTTCCCAAAATCAATACCAGACCCTTATTTGAGCATGCAGGAAATAGAAGCAGAACTAAATGCAAGTGTAAAATGTAACATGGTCTAAAAGGTGGAGTTAGCCTTTAACTGTTCTTTTTTACTTTCATTCCCTTTTGTAGCATTGGCAGATGGTGTAAGAGGTATTCACAATCACTACCTTGTATAATCAGAGAACACCTTGTATTCAAAGAACAGAAATACAAGATGTTTGGTGAATGGCAGAGGTACAGGAGCAAGCACTTTTGTGTTCAGTGTACAGGAGGCAAGTTGTTCCAGCAACATTCAGAGCAGGAACGCTTTAATTGTATCTAGCAGAGACTACTAAAGTGAATTTCAGCAACCCCAGCAGCACTCGGCATATGACACATGGCTAATTACAAGTAACCAAACTGGCCTAATGTAAGTTTAAAAAATAGAATATTCCTGGAGTTCAGCTTTAATGGCAACATGTATACTGATTGGAGTACTTATCTGAAGGAGATGTATAATGTATAACATTTTTGAAAAATGCTTTTTTCTGGATATTTTTGTTGTTATTCTGTCTCCCACTGTTAAAATAAACCTACCATTAAAATTATAGACTGATCATTTCTTTGTCAGTGGGCAAACCTGCCACATGTAGCCAGTCTCCCTTGAAGACAGCGGTGGGTTTAGGTCTTCCTTTTTTCCCTGAGAGATCTCCAGAGAGAGTCAGCCGGGTGGGCCGGTGAAGAGTCAGTCGTGCAGACTGGTGTAGAGAGGAGGCCAGGAGGCAGGTAAAGAGGCATGCTGCAGCCAGGTGGGCTGGCATTGCTTGAAGAAGTGGAGCTGGGACCAGCGGCCACAAGGGGAGGCTGAAGGAAAGATTACATGTTGTTTTACTCCATATGTGCTGCTGTTAAGGGACTGTGAGTTCCTGCCTGTAGTGGGCCACTACTGAACTGGTGAGGAGTCTGCCAAGTTCCTTCAGGAGTGAACCAGCAGAAGCTGTGTAAAGTAGAGCAAGTGTGTGCAGGAGGAAGACATTGAAGAAGTTGTACATAGGAAGTTTGTCCCTGAAGTTCTCGTAACAGTCAAGTGGGCATCCCAGAACCCCCCTACCCCCATCCAAGTTGTTAACCCCCTAATAAAACAACAAAAGCAAAGCTACAGACTATTTTCTGTCTATTGTGTGCCTGTGAAGATTTGGTGTACCTGGCTGTGCAGGAGTGGGGGACCCCTGTTCATCTGCAGCTCATATGTGAGGTGTGCTACATAGAAATCATGTAGGTTAGGTGATAACGCTGTGATAACGGCTGTTTTGTCTGGTGAGTTACTAATGGAAGAAACAAGACCTGCTATCTGACAGCAATCAGTAGTAAAGTAGAAGTAAAAATCCACATCTGTATGCATTTGTGTGCACTAACGCTTTTGTTTGGCAGCACTGCGCAGGTATATGTATGTTGCTCTTCCAATCATTCTGAATGGCACCCAAACTCACATATGCAGTAACAAAAAAATACCTAAAATAGAGTACACTATAGCACACAGAACATTCACCTCTGTTTTCAAAAATAGTGTAGGTGCATTTTTCTGTGCACTAAGGTTTGTTGATAACCCATTAAAAATGAATGTTCTGACAAGATTGGTGCCACGTTACACGACCATGTCTCCAATATATGCCAAAATTTGGCAGCCATGGAGAGATAAGTCTTTCCTTGCCAACTTTGGTTCCACTCTGCTTGAACCACAACAATATGCTCCAGACTTTTGTTACCACTACTGACCTTCTCACTACAACATTGGAGCCCTTTGGAACTTTATTAAAATATTAAAATTACATCTTATTCATTTTGTTGCACTGTAGCTTGGCGGTAAGTAGAAACATGGAGCCTTCAGGTGACCACACAGTATGCATTTTTCTGCACTGCACTGCTTGGTATCTAGGCGCCCAGGAGTAATGTGAACAAGGCACATAGAAAACAATTGTTTTCTTTGTGTCTTTGCAGAGACTTGTTTTTTTTCTAGTGCAGATAAACACAGGTCTCAAGTGTGAATGAGCTTTTGATTACTCAGCTCCATAATAAAGTATTTTGTATTGCCTATGCATTGCTAAGTTTTGACTTATTTGAAAGTGAGTCTAAACTGTGGGAGATGCTATCAGAGCATAGATTTCTATGTTATGACTAATTGTTCGTTTTGATAGCTGTGATATTCACTGCTCAGAAGATACTGCAGAGATGATGCAGACCCGGCATAGCATTCAGCTGGCCTCTTTTCCTAGTGTTTCCTAAAGGAATGCAACATGACAGACTGCCTGTATGGATGAACCATATTAGTATGTTCTAAATGCCATTGAAAGCAGAACTTCCAGCAGCAGTTAGATAAATTTAGCTGTGGACACATGAGTGACTGGTTACAAACGAAAATCTGAAATATGCTTCCCCTGGTGAGCCTAATATGACCTAAAATATACACTTTAAAACCGACATGAAACTGATCTGATTTTATAAGATACATAATATTCTTATACTTTTGTCTAAATCATTTAAACAAATAAAAACCATTAAAGCGGACCTCTGGGCAAATAGCCAAATACACATTTGAATTTAATATACATAAATTGTTTTACTTGTCAAAATGCTGTATTATTTTAAGGTAGAAAATCTTCACTTTTTAACTTTCACTTTTGGCAGCTGAATTGCAGAGAAAATATACTTGACACAGGTTTTAAAAACTTGTCTGATTTTTTCCAAGATAAGCTGGTACTGACAGGCACTAATTCGGTGTTGGACACTCTTTGCACACCCCACATCAAAAACACTCTTAGAGAACATTTCCCACCATCTCAGGAGTTGGGTTTTGGCTCTCTCTCGCTCTATTCAGGTGAGAGCACAGTGTTCTCTGCGTAGAACCTCTCCACTGAAATCTCATCTTCAGCGCCCCCACAAAACCAGGTAGTGGGAGGGGATTCTCCACAACCATAACATTCCTTTCCAGAAGAAAGCTTGGCATTGCCTAATTCAGCCTCCCCTGATGTCTTCCCTCCGCAGGCCAAGGCAATCACTCTCTGTTGAATATTAGTAAAGGATTTTTGCATCCCTGCAAAAAATCCTTTACCATCTGTCCAACAGTATTCTGGATTTCAGAGAAGGTTTGTTGTGGAGTAAACTTTAATTGGGCTATCTGGAATACAGCCTGAGTAAAAGCCTCAACAGTGGGGGATAACCCTTTCTCACTAGTACTAGCTTGAATAGTGTAAGCCACAGCACCTGTCTTACACCCTTTGAAGTTTCAAGGCTTCCTCCTCCTGAATTGTCTTCAATAGTTTGGAGCAGATCAGAGGGTCATTCTGGTCTCTTGCCCAAAGCTTGAACATTATCCGATCTAATGGTTGTGCTCCTAAAGCCTTGCTCATGGCCTCTGCCTCCATTCCACCCTTCATGGTGGCTTGATGAAGGATCTTATTTAGAGGTTTGACAAACGCCAACAACTCCTCTCCCTCGCCTTGATATGTGTATTCAAAGTGGTAGATCAGTTCTGCACAATTATCCACTCTTCTATAGATTTCTCAGAGAGCCATGGTGTAGCCAGGTTTGTCTTATCTCAGGTGCTGAATGGCGTCTGAGGCTGGAGCTCACAGACTTTCAACTACCCTCTGTTTCTTTATGGAATCCACCACCTCCTATTCTTCAATGGCTTTTACAGCTTGGTTTATCCAGGTGTCAATTTCCTCTTCCCACGAAGTTGTCTTTGCAGACAAGAAATGCAGCTTTCTGTATCCATAGTTGACTGTTGCAGATGCATTCTTTACTAAATCCTCTACCAGCTTCCCCACAACAGTGAAAGAGGAAGCAGAAGGTAACCTTGGTTGTTTTAGTAACCACTACAGGCCCTGGTGGTGCCTGGTTGGAACCCTCTGGGTTGGTGTCCGGCACCCTCAGCTGGATCAGACAGGCTTCAGTCTCATTATTCAGATGTAGAGTAGTCCCTTGGAAACAAGCAGGCACTCCCTCTCTCCACTATAGTAGTACATCTGTGTAAGAGGCAGTTTTATCTGTTTTCAGGTCTACTATGAAAACGTTCTCATCAGAAACTAGCGCCATTACTGCTTGGTGGGCCTGCACTTCCGTTCAGATAATTCCAGGGCTTTTGACCACCAAACAACTCTTGGCAGCCATGTCACTCCTCACACCATTGGGTGGCAGTAGTAGGGTCCATATCCGCTGTCTCTGGCTCATTGTCTTGGTCACTTGCTTACCCCCATTGGTGCCACTTGAGATGATGGGTTCTCTGTTCTGCCACAACTCTTTAAGATGCTCAGTGCCTACTGACACACCTAGTTATAGGTTGAAGGCTGCTCACACATACAGTGGGGCAAAAAAGTATTTAGTCAGCCACCAATTGTGCAAGTTCTCCCACTTAAAAAGATGAGAGAGGCCTGTAATTTTCATCATATGTGCACTTCAACTATGAGAGGCAGAATGAGAAAAAAAATCCAGAAAATCAAATTGTCTGATTTTTAAAGAATTTATTTGCAAATTATGGTGGAAAATAAGTATTTGGTCAATAACAAAAGTTCATCTCAATACTTTGTTATATACCCTTTGTTGGCAATGACAGAGGTCAAACGTTTTCTGTAAGTCTCCACAAGGTTTGTACACACTGTTGCTAGTGGTTTGGCCCATTCCTCCATGCAGATCTCCTCTAGAGCAGTGATGTTTTGGGGCTGTCGCTGGGAAACACAGATTTTCAAATCCCTCCAAAGATTTTCTATGGGGTTGAGATCTGGAGACTGGCTAGGCCACTCCAGGACCTTGAAATGCTTCTTACGAAGCCATTCCTTCATTGCCCAGGCGGTGTGTTTGGGATCATTGTCATACTGAAAGACCCAGCCACGATTCATCTTCAATGCCCTTGCTGATGAAAGGAGGTTTTTACTCAAAATCTCACGATACATGGCCCCATTCATTCTTTCATTTACACGGATCAGTTGTCCTGGTCCCTTTGCATAAAAACAGCCCCAAAGCATGATGTTTCCACCCCCATGCTTCACAGTAGGTATGGTGCTCTTTGGATGCAACTCAGCATTCTTTCTTCTCCACAAACATGACAAGTTGAGTTTTTACCAAAAAGTTCTATTTTGGTTTCATCTGACCATATGACATTCTTCCAATCCTCTTCTGGATCATCCAAATGCTCTCTAGCAAACTTCAGATGGACCCGGACATGAACTGGCTTAAGCAGGGGGACACGTCTGGCACTGCAGGATTTGAGTCCCTGGCGGCGTAGTGTGTTACTGATGGTAGCCTTTGTTACTTTGATCCCAGCTCTCTGCAGGTCATTCACTAGGTCCCCCCGTGTGGTTCTGGGATTTTTGCTCACCATTCTTGTGATCATTCAAGACCGTTCAAGATCTCATCCCGTGGGGTCAACCAAGGGATGAGATCTTGCGTGGAGGGAGATTATCAGTGGTCTTGTATGTCTTCCATTTTCTAATGATTGCTCCCACAGTTGATTTCTTCACACCAAGCTGCTTACCTATTGCAGATTCAGTCTTCCCAGCCTGGTGCAGGTCTACAATTTTGTTTCTGGTGTCCTTTGACAGCTCTTTGGTCTTGGCCATAGTGGAGTTTGGAGTCTGACTGTTTGAGGTTGTGGACAGGTGTCTTTTTTTACTGATAACGAGTTCAAACAGGTGCCATTCATACAGGTAACGAGTGGAGGACAGAGGAGCCTCTTAAAGAAGAAGTTACAGGTCTGTGAGAGCCAGAAATCTTGCTTTTTTGTAGGTGACCAAATACTTATTTTCCACCATAATTTGCAAATAAATTCTTTAAAAATCAGACAGTGTGATTTTCTGGATTTTTTTTCTCATTCTGTCTCTCATAGTTGAAGTGTGCCTATGATAAAAATTACAGGCCTCTCTCATCTTTTTAAGTGGGAGAACTTGCACAATTGGTGGCTGACTAAATACTTTTTTGCCCCACTGTATGCAACCTACTGTAAGTGTCAGTATGTTACCACTCTGGGGCTATTGTACAGAGAAGACCACAAAAAACTGCATCGTAGATAAAATAAATATGTTTTATCAAGGCAAGTCAACACAATCCATAAACCGACTGGTAGGCAAATGAACACATTTAAAGATGCTGAACTAAGTACAGGTAGTCACCAGGTTACAAACAAGATAGAGTCTGTAGGTTTGTTCTTAAGTTGAATTTGTTTGTAAGTCAGAACAAGTATATTTTTTAAGTGTAGCTCCAGCCAAAAAAAATATTTTTAAGTTTTTTGGATTGCATAGGGAAGGGTTAACACCCCTGTAACATTTGTTTTACTGTCTATATCCCTGTTCAGAAGATTTCCCCTCACTTCCTGTCCCAATGATAATTGAATTTTGAAAAGTTTTGGTTGTTGTGGAAACAAGCCTTGGTGATAAAGCATTAGTGGAGACACCTTTTTCCCATGGTAACTCTTACAGGAGTGAATTTCTCTTCCTAGGGGTAGATTTCCTCTCACCTCCTGTTGTCTCCCTCCGTTTGTAAGTAGGAGTCATTTGTAAGTCAGATGTTTGTAGCTAGGGGACCGCCTGTTGGGTGAACTCTGGCCTATAATATGACAGTTAACTATGCTGTGACAAGGCTAATCAAATTTTAACTGGTATAATTGGTGAAAAATATAATCGCAGTAAAAAAAGGTGTCCTTATGTGCACCTTGCTCAGACAACCCTTTAGGGGATGGGTGTACCCGTTCCTAACAAGGGGTACCCCTGGAGGTGGCTACAAAGCACCTGATGCCTAATTGTCAGTATTAGCCAGCTATCATTGGGGCCCTTTTGTAAGGTGGGGCACATGAAACTGTGCCTGTAAGACTTAAAAATGGATGTCTGAGCAAGGAATAACCTCTAAAGGCATTAACCATGGGCAGTGAAGGGATAGGCAAGGTTGTTCTGCTCACCATTCCTGGTAGCCAACTGATCCAGTCTGGTGTGCTAGTCTTTTGTCCTAGGAGGCTTAGTCCCCACAATCAGGTGCTCCTAATTGGGTCCGCACAAGGCTCAGTTCCTCCCCTAGTAGGCACACATGGCAATGGGTCTCTGCAGTCCTGGTTCCAGACCTTTCAAAGACTCAATCCCCAGGCTCTCAGTTGTGGACATGGACACCCCAGTGACAGGCTCCATCTCTTCTGGTGTAGTGCACAGACTCAAGCAGCAGGTGTGCACTCTCTGTCTCGCCACAAAATAGACAGACCCAATCCCTTCAGAATTGCCTGGGAAAAGTTCTGTTCTCTCCTCCTCTGGTGTGCAGGGAACCATTGGTATTGACATTTGCAACCACTTAGCCTCCATTGTACAGCGCTCCTTGTGAACTACATGTCCCATAATCCATTCCTATACAGTGCCACCTCCTTGAAGCTGATTGGCTTCAGCCACTGCCACCAGGAATGAGGGGGAAAGCAGGAGTGAGCAGAGAACACACAGCTGCTCCAATGCTGCCAGGAGGGAGAGGGCGAGAGGGAATCCACAGAGCTGTTTCTGACAGTTACTAGCAGTGCGGCAGCAGGGGAGAGAAGAACACAACCTGCTTCTGCACAACACGTAGGAGTCCCAGCACTGTTTCTCTTCACTGTGTAGTGGTGAGGGGTTAAGGAGGAGTTTGGGAACAAAGCATGGCTCACTCCTCCAGCCGCACTGTCACTGTTTACAGCTGGGGTGGGGTTGCGGCGGGGTTGCGGGCGAGAGGGGGCTTTACACAACTGGCGGGCACCTGGCTACATGAACCTTTCATGTTTTTATCAGCTTTCCTTATGGACTCACTGTTCTAATATAACCATTTTCCATGTTTGTGTTGTATGATTTGTGCACTAGAACCATTTTGAGCCTGGGTGTGCATTTTTCATACCTGACAACATTAGGGTAGTGAGTGCAGTTTTTTACTTTCCCAAAAAACAGATACAATCCTCATATTACACCATATTAAAGTGTATTTATGAAAGCACATTATTGATGTATTTATCAAATTCTACGAGGGACCCAATATCACATGAACGCATCATAAGTATAGCACCACCAAAGTAAAGCATTGCTTGGTGAATAGTTATTCAAGCCTACCCATAAAGATGCCTGCATATGTGGGAGCACCCTATTTGTGCCTTGTTTTTGTGCATAATACACCACCTTAAAGGAAAAATAATTATTTTCCAATATAAAGTTTAAAAGCTGTACCAAAAACTCAATGTCAGATTAAAAGCCACTTTCTTGCATTAGCTATTTATTTGCAGTTATACCATCCCTGTGTGCAATAGATGTATGCAGGCATAATTATATATCAGGATCAGTCAGAACAAGTGTATCCAATTTAGAAAAAAATATATGCAGTATCCTAGATATGTACTGTATATATAGTATTTCAGACCAAAAGTGATAAAACCCTATCAAGGAAGGTAGCAGCCGGAACAAACCAAGATCCCAAACTTATCATGCCAGGCTTATCAATTGCTGTGAACAGTAATTACTTATGTTGCCACTTCAAGTTGTTACTATAAATCTTTTGATATCGATTAATGTTTTATATCTGCTTGCTCATCTTTTACAGTTTCAGGATACATGTTAATTGTAAATGCTGTATCTTTAGCTTGATATGGGGCAGGGATATAAATCAGCAAATAAAGTGAGCTCAGTGTATATGGACTAAAAGCAGAAAAAATCTTCTACCTTCCATTTTAGACTGTGGAGATTTTGCATACTTTAACCACTCCAGATCCGCGCTATTGCCATAGTACGGCTCCAGCGCGGATCTGGAATGCCGGGACGACGTCCATGGACGTCGTCCCCTGTGCACGCTCCTCGCGCACCCCCTAGTGGCAGCAAAAAATATGTAGAAGAATATATATCGGCCAAAACTGATGAATAATTTTTTTAATGGATTTGTACTTTAGCAAAAAGTAAAAAATATTGTTCTTTTTTGCAAAATTGTCGCTCATTTTTTGTTTATAGCGGCGATCAGAAATGACGCAGAGGGGATCAAATACCACCAAAAGAAAGCTCTATTTGTGGGAAAAAAAGGACGCAAACTTTATTTGGGTACAACGTTGCACGACCGCGCAATTGTCATTCAAAATGCGACAGTGCTGAAAGCCAAAAATTGGTCTGGGCAGGAGGGGGGTTTAAGTGCCCGGTAAGGAAGGGGTTAAAGAGTGCCATGAATGAAGTAAGGTTCAAAAATTCTGCACTAAATAGCCAGCCCATTATGTTGCCTATTAAAGCTACTGGATTTCTGAATTGTTATTATCAAGATGCAAAAAGTGGGGAATACATGAGAGCTGACAGAAGAAGATTCACATGCCAACATACATGGAATAATTGGTAGGGATGAGAAAAGAGAGGGGAAAAAGTCCCTGCACTTATAGTGTCACTTAACCCACATCATAAAAAAACTATCAATAAATGGTGTATTACTTGCTGTTCATACCGACTCTGGGATTTGTTTTCTGTATTCTGCAAAAACCCTGGTTGATCCTGCTATTCTCTATCTCTCCCTTCTCTCCAAGTCCCCAATTCAGCTGGGGATCTTGCACAGCAGTGTTGGCAGCTCTGCACATGCTAAGCTTTCAGTGAGTTTCTATACTGAGCATTTCCTCCCTATCACATCTGAGCAGCACTTGTGACTATAGAGTCAGACATGTGGGCGCATACACAGTGGTAAATGGCAATCCCTCCCTCCTTCTTCATGCCTAATAACCAGCTAAACACAACAAGGGTGAGATATTACATGTAGATTGACCCAGGCTTCTCCTCCTTCTTATTGTAAGACACAGGCTGCAGGGGCGTGGCATAGCCTGTGACTGGAAGAATCAATATACATTATGTTATTTCCACAAAATAATAAAGATTTAACCACTTCAGATCCTAGGACGTCCATGGACGTCCTGGGATTTCAGTGGTGATATCTCAATGATGCCGGCACCTGCAGGCATCATTGAGGTATCGTTTTTTTCCTCAGACGATTCCCATCACCGTAAGAATGATCATAGCGGCAGGTCAGCCGCTTGATCGTTCTTACAGGCGGCGGGAGGGGACGCCCCCCCTCCCGCCGCCCTCCGGTGCTTCTCCCGGCTCATCTGAGCGATCGGTGACCGGGAGAAGGAATCACCTGCCGCCGGATCTTGAAGCCAGAGATTTCCGAGGGACAGATGTCCCTCGGTCATCTCTATGGCTCTCGGAGGCCCGGGCGCACGTCGTGACGTCACTTCCGGGTCTCCGAAGTAAACAACAGCCGTTAAAGGGGAAGGAAAGGCTGAGATTGTCTGTTTTTTTTTTCTGATCTCAGCCTTTCCAGCCTGTAGGATAGATGTAGGGTCTTATAGACCCTGCATCCTGTC
>BLSH010181634.1:84850-98101 GCA_018402905.1 Glandirana rugosa
AACTAAAAGCCTCGCGAATTACAACGAATTATATGGTTTTTCTGGAATGTACAATTGGTTAAAGTGGGTTTGAAGGGTGTTATGTTCTGAGACAGTTACTGTTGTGTAAGACTTTTAAAGTCTAGTAAACCCTTTAGCGTGGTTTTCAATAAGTGTAATTCGTTATAAAATGTTAGGATTTTGCAAATTACACTAGACGAATTACACGTTTCACGAATTGCATGGTATTTCACGGATTTGGAGTTGGTTAACGGGACTTTGAAACGTGTTGGATCCAAGGGTTGTGGGAAGTTTGGGTGAAATTGGTTAACATGTAAGGTCTTTTTGGTATATTAAGCAACATTAAGCGCTCCGAAAATCAAGCTTAATCTCCCTAGTTTGCCTTGTGGAAATGCAAATCCTACGAAACTGCCAGGATAGGTTTGGAAAGTTGAGAGCTTAGGTTGTGCAAAGCTTCAGGGCAATTGATGGAGGTTTAGGCACTTTATGGTAGGTTAAGCACTTTTCATATTAAGCAGATCACATTAAACGTTTTTTGGATTTTAAAATATTGATTAATGTGAATAACTTTTGGTGCGATTTACCAAATGATCTGACATTTCCAGAATATGTTGGCATAGACAGAGTCTTGTAATGTGGGTAGTTTGGCGGAAATTGGTTAACATCTAAGGTCTTTTTGGTACGTTAAGCAACATTAAGCGCCCCAAAAATCAAGCTTAATGTCCCTAGTTTGCCTTCTGGGAAAGCAAATCCTACAAAACTTCCAGGATAGCTGTGGGAAGTTGAGAGCTTGGGTTGTGCAAAATTTTAGGGCAATTTATGGAGGTTTATGTACTTTATTACATGTTAAGCAACATTAAGCAGTTTTCACATTAAGCGTTTTAGGATTGTAAAATATTGCTTAATGTGAATAACTTTTGGGGCGATTTACCAAATGATCTGACATTTTTAGAATATGTTGTCATAGACAGAGTTTTGTATTGTGGGAAGTTTGGGGGAAATTGCTTAACATTTAAGGTCTTTTTGGTACGCTGGCAGCGCGCACAGGGGACACAGCGCGTTCTGGGCAGAAGCAGAGCGCGCTCACGGCCCCCTGTGTGTCTTGCACACAATATTGGCAGTCGGGAATGATCGGCGCGGCGAGGGACAGTTGCTCACACCGATCTCCGTGCATGGCTTTTCAGCAGACAGCCAAGGGAGGGAGAGAAGTAAGAATCGGCTGATTAAAAAGCCTTGCAGGGAGATCGAGGTGAGTAATTGTTCTCCCTGCTGCACCAATCATTGCTGATTGTCCCTGGTCCTTCCTCCTCTCCTTTAGCCTCCGTGTTTTCCTCCAGCCTCCCCCTCCTTCTTCTATCCGTGTCCTCCTCATTCAGCTGCTGTGTCTTCCGCCTCCTCCCCCGCAGCCGGCTTCTCTTCTCTCCTGCGGGCTGGGGGGTGTCTCAGGATGGTGAGCGGAAGGAGAGGGGTCGGTAAATAAGTCATTTACCAGCCCCCTCCTTGTCTGAATGGCACATAGAGAGCGTTTGTTACCAAGCGGTCCTATGTGCTGTAATAACTGAGCAGGGTGACCTGTGTGTTACTCTGCTTCAGTTTATGAATGGACGGCAGCCGCTGTCCATTCATCTTCAATGCAGAGAAATGGACTGGGGCATTTGTGTCTTCAGTCCCTTTCTCTGTTCCAAAGATGAGATGTTAGGGGTCTGTTTAGACCCCCTGACATCTCACCAAAGCCCCCCAAGGGGCAGATAAAAAAATAAAAAAAAATTGCAAAATTAAGAAAAAATGATACAAAAAATAAAATTGTAAAAAAATAAAAAAATAAAAACTACTGACACCTCCCCCTACCCTAGCGACATGTTCCGGAGCCCCAAGTCCCCCCACCCCCCCAAAAAGTATCGTAAAAAATTAACAAATTGCATTGTAAAAAAAAAATACATCGAAATTAAAAAAAACACTGACACCATCAACTGCCCTACTGACACCGTCCACTGCTCTACTGACACCGCCCACTGCCCTACTGGCACCATCCACTACCCTACTGACACCGTCCACTGCTCTACTGACACCATCCACTGCTCTACTGACATCGCCCACTGCCCTACTGACACCATCCCTTGCCCTACTGACACCATCCACTGCTCTACTGACACCGTCCACTTCTCTACTGACACCATCCACTGGTCTACTGACACTGCCCACTGCTCTACTGACACCATCCACTACTCTACTGACACCGTCCTCTGCCCTACTGACACCATCAACTGCTCTGCTGACGCCATCCACTGCCCTACTGACACCGTCCACTGCTCTACTGACACCATCCACTGCTCTACTGACACCATCAACTGCTCTGCTGACACCATCCACTGCCCTACTGACACCATCCACTGCCCTACTGACACCGTCCACTGCCCTACTGACACCGTCCACTGCTCTACTGACACCATCCACTGCCCTACTGACACCGTCCACTGCTCTTCTGACGTCATCAACTACCCTACTGACACCATCTACTGCCCTATTGACACCACCAAATGCTCTACTGACACCATCCACTGCCCTACTGACACCATCCACTGCCCTACTGACACCGCCCACTGCTCTACTGACACCATCCACTGCCCTACTGACACCGTCCACTGCTCTTCTGACATCATCAACTACCCTACTGACACCATCCACTGCCCTATTGACACCACCAAATGCTCTACTGACACCATCCACTGCCCTACTGACACCATCCACTGCCCTACTGACACCGTCCTCTGCTCTACCGACACCGCCCACTGCCCTACTTACACCGTCCAGTGCCCTACTGAAGATAGGAAGCGATGTACAAGAGGAGTGTGGAGCGATACTCAGAAGATAGGAAGTGATGTACAGGAGTATGGAGCGATGCTCAGAAGATAGGAAGTGATGTACAGGAGGAGTATGGAGCAATGCTCAGAGGATAGGAAGTGATGTACAGGAGGAGTATGGAGCGATGCTCAGAGAATAGGAAGTGATGTACAGGAGGATTGTGGAGCTATACTCAGAAGATAGGAAGTGATGTACAGAAGGAGTGTGGAGAGACACTCAGAAGATAGGAAGCGATGTATAGGAGAAGTGTGGAGCGATGCTCAGAAGATAGGAAGTGATGTACAGGTGGAGTATGGAGCGATGCTCAGAAGATAGGAAGTGATGCACAGGAAGAGTATGAAGCAATACTCAGAAGATAGGAAGTGATGTACAGGAGGAGTGTGGAGCGATTCTCATAAGATAGGAAGTGATGTACAGGAAGAGTGTGGAGCGATACTTAGAAGATAGGACGCAATGTACAGGAGTGTGGAGCGATGCACAGAAGATAGGAAGTGATGTACAGGAGGAGTGTGGAGTGATACTTAGAAGACAGGATGCGATGTACAGGAGGAGTATGGAGCGATGCTCAGAAAATAGGAAGTGATGTACAGGAATGTGTAGCGATTCTCAGAAAATAGAAAGTGATGTACAGGAGGAGTGTGGAGCAATACTCGTAAGATAGGAAGTGATGTACAGGAGGAGAATGGAGCGATTCTCAGAAGATAGGAAGCAATGTACAGGAGGAGTATGGAGCCATTCTCAGAAGATAGGACGTGATGTACAGGAGGAGTATGGAGGGATTCTCAGAGGATAGGAAGTGATGTACAGGAGGAGTATGGAGCGATGCTCAGAGGATAGGAAGAGATGTACAGGAGGAGTATGGAGCGATGCTCAGAAGATAGGAATTGATGTACAGGAGGAAGAGTATGAAGCGATACTTAGAAGAGAGAAAGTGATGTACAGGAAGAGTGTGGAGCAATTCTCAGAAGATAGGAAGCGATGTACAGGAGGAGGAGTATGAAGGGATACTTAGAAGAGAGAAAGTGATGTACAGGAGGAGTGTAGAGCGATACTCAGAAGATAGGAAGTGATGTACAGGAAGAGTGTGGAGCAATTCTCAGAAGATAGGAAGCGATGTACAGGAGGAGTATGCAGCGATTCTCAGAAGATAGGAAGCGATGTACAGGAGGAGTATGGAGCCATTCTCAGAAGATAGGAAGTGATGTACAGGAGGAGTGTGGAGCGATACTCAGAAGATAGGAAGTGATGTACAGGAGGAGTATGGAGGGATTCTCAGAGGATAGGAAGTGATGTACAGGGGGAGTATGGAGTGATGCTCAGAGGATAGGAAGTGATGTACAGGAGGAGTATGGAGCGATGCTCAGAGGATAGGAAGCAATGTACAGGAGGAGGTTGGAGCGATGCTCAGAAGATAGGAATCAATGTACAGGAGGAAGCGTATGAAGTGATACTTAGAAGATAGAAAGTGATGTACAGGAGGAGTGTGGAGCGATACTCAGAAGACAGCAAGTGATGTACAGGAGGACTGTGGAGCGATACTCAGAAGATAGTAAGTGATGTACAGGAGGAGTATGAAGCGATAATCAGAAGATAGGAAGCGATGTACAGCAGGAGTGTGGAGCGATGCGCAGAAGATAGGAAGTGATGTACAGGAGGAGTATGAAGCGATACTCAGAAAATAGGAAGCGATGTACAGGAGGAGTATGGAGCGATTCTCAGAGGATAGGAAGTGATGTACAGGAGGAGTATGGAGCGATGCTCAGAGGATAGGAAGTGATGTACAGGAGGGGAATGGAGCGATGCTCAGAAGATAGGAATCGATGTACAGGAGGAAGAGTATGAAGCGATACTTAGAAGAGAGAAAGTGATGTACAGGAGGAGTGTGGAGCAATTCTCAGAAGATAGGAAGTGATGTACAGGAGGAGTATGAAGCGATACTTAGAAGAGAGAAAGTGATGTACAGGAGGAGTATGGAGCGATTCTCATAAGATAGGAAGCGATGTACAGGAGGAGTGTGGAGCGATTCTCAGAAGATAGGAAGCGATGTACAGGAGGAGTATGGAGCAATAGTCAGAAGATAGGAAGCTATGCACAGGAGGAGTGTGGAGCGATGCGCAGAAGATAGGAAGCGATGTACAGGAGTATGGAGCAATTTTCAGAATATAGGAAGCGATGTACAGGAGGAGTATGGAGTGATTCTTAGAAGATAGGAAGCGATGTACTGGAGGAGTGTGGAGCCATTCTCAGAAGAGATCCAATTGTCCTTCCCAGACCAATTTTCAACATTCAGTGCTCTCACACTTTGAATGACAAATACTCAACACTGTACCCAAACAAGATTTTTATAATTTTTTTCACACAATATAAGAGCTCTCTTTTGGTGGTATTTAATCACCACTGGGTTTTTTATTTTTCGTGAAATATGTGAAAAAAGAGCTTTTTTTTTAAAAAAAAAAAACACCTTGTTTTATTTTCTATGATAAAATTTAGCAAAAAAGTCATTTTTGTTCATTAAAGCGGAGTTCCACCCAAAAGTGGTTCTTCCGCTGGTTGGATTCCCCCCCCCCCTCAGGTGTCACATTTGGCACCTTTAAGGGGGGAGGGGGAAGAGGACACCTGTCTTTAGACAGGTGTCCTTTTCCATACATCCGGGAGCTCGGGCCAGCATCCGCGGCGGCTAACGTCAGCAGCCCGGCTCCCTCCTCACTCTACTACTGGCCGCCTGGCTGCCTGGCCAATAGCAGAGCGGGGCGTAGCCTCGCGCATGCGCAGTAAGGTGCCCGGCGTGAAGCTGTAATGCTGCACGTCAGGGTTCCCTTACCCGCAATGGATGAGGCTGCATCCGACCCCCGATCCAAAGATCGGCGGCGGGGGCCGACATCGCTGGAATCCAGGACAGATGAGTGTCCTATTATTAAAAGTCAGCAGCTACAGTATGTGCAGCTGCTGACTTTTCTTTTTTTTTTCAGGTGGACCTCTGCTTTAATTTGGGCCAAAGCCTATACTGCTACATATCTTTGGTAAAAATTACCCAAAAAAAGTGTCTATTATTTGGTCTGTGTGAAAGTTATAAAGTCTACAAGCTATGGTGTCAATCATCGAAAATTGAACACACCTGATGTACTGATCTCATTTCTTGAGGCCCTGAAATGCCAGGAAAGTACAAATACCCCCAAATGACTCCTTTTTCGAAAAGTAGACATTCCAAGGTATTCAGTAAGAGTCATGGCGAGTTTTTTGAAGTTGTATTTTTTTCCCACAATTCTTTTGAATATAAAGAAATTTTTTTTTTTTTTTTACACAAAATTGTCATAACAAGTTATTTCTCACACACAGCATATGCATACTTCCAATTACACCCCAAAATACATTCTGCTACTCCTCCTGAGTATAGCGATACCACATATAAATGTATGTACTGCGCTCAGGATTTCGTACGTTGATGGGCAGGTGACAGGTACTCTGGTACTTTGATGGGCAGATGACCTGTACTTTGATGGGTTGTGACAGGTACTTTGATGGGGTGGTGACAAGTACTCGGGTACTCTGATGGATTGGTGACAGGTACTCTGATGAGATGGTTACAGGTACTCGGATACTCTGATGAGCAGGTGATAGGTACTCGGGTACGTTGATGACAGGTCCTCTTTATTACTGGGGGGAAATCAGTGTGCTTGGTGTGTACTGTGAACGGTCACAAGCTTGTTACCGTGGTTTATTTACATCATGTGACCGGCTGTGATTGGACACAGTCGGTCACGTGGTAAAGAGCCAATTTCATTGGCTCTTTACCCTGATAGGAGCTGGGCTTTGTCCGGGCACAAGCCTCAAGCCCGAGCGGCGTGGAAGTGGATGCCTGTAAATATCGGAAGTGATATTGGATGGGGAGTGCACCTTGCCAGCGTATTATTACAATACGTCGGTAAGGAAGTGGCTAAAGTGCAATGTGATATATATATAGAGAATAATTAATATATGTACATTTCAAAGTGGTGGTGCAGTATTTACATTTCATATAAAAAAAAAGTCTAATAAAATTGGGTCATGATAAACTTGTGCAGATCCAGTGCAAGCTGTTTGCACCAACTTCAGTGTAACATCACCAAGACACAAGCGCACACACCAGCTTGCCAACAAATGTGTCCTCTTAAAATTATGCGGTCATGTGTGCTTGTCATCACCTGAATATTTGCTACCACTTCACTCAAAAGACAACAATGCGTGTATGATGACTTTCTCCTAAAAGTGTCCTTTGCCCACTCTGTGCAGTCCAGTACCAACCACAGGAAACCCCTTATGTGCAAAGAATAAATCACAATATAGTGCATTACCAAGGTAATTAAACTATTTTATCTCTTTATACATAAAATTAGCTGTAAGTACAGTACATTATGTCCCGCTATAACACTACAGCATGCTTTATTCTCTGCATATACGGGGATTTCTTTGGTTGGTACTGGACTGCACAAAGAGGACAAAGGACACTTTTGGGAGATTGACATCATACATGCATTGTTGCTTTTTGAGTGAAGTGGCTGCAAATATCTGGTAGATGACAAGCACACGACCACATAATTTTATAAAATCACATTTTTTGGGTAAGCAGATGGTGTGTGCTCATTTGTCTTGATGTTACACTGAAGTAGGGCAAACAGATTGCAATGGATCTGCATATGTTTTTAACTGCACAGTTTTGTATGACTTTTTATATTATATGTATGTTTTATGCATTTTATTCATTGCAATAGCACTTTGGACTGTACATGTATTAATTATTATTTATATTAATCACACTGCACTTTATTGTGTTTCACACTTATATGATGGAGGTTTTTCCTTTGTTTCTTTGAATCCCATCCTCCTGGCAGAGCTGATGTATAAGGTCCGGTGGTGGAAGGATGATTGGGTGGGGGCTGGGGCAAAATGCACCTTGGCCTATGTACACAAAAATCCGGGCACCAGCCCTGAATGGATATGGGATATGACAGGGTGGATGGATATGGGATATGACAGTGTGATGGATGGATATGGGATATAACAGTGTGATGGATGGATATGGGATATGACAGTGTGATGGATGGATATGGGATATGACAGTGTGATGGATGGATATGGAATATGACAGGATGGATGGATATGGGATATGACAGTGTGATGGATGGATATGGGATATGACAGTGTGATGGATGGATATTGGATATGACAGGATGGATGGATATGGGATATGACAGTGTGATGGGTGGATATTGGATATGACAGTGTGATGGATGGATATGGGATATGACAGTGTTATGGATGGATATGGGATATGACAGGATGGATGGATATGGGATATGACAGGATGGATGGATATGGGATATGACAGTGTGATGGATGGATATGGGATATGACAGGATGGATGGATATGGGATATGACAGGATGGATGGATATGGCATATGACAGTGTGATGGATGGATATGGGATATGACAGGATGGATGGATATGGGATATGACAATGTGATGGATGGATATGGGATATGACAATGTGATGGATGGATATGGGATATGACAGTGTGATGGGTGGATATGGGATATGACAGTGTGATGGATGGATATGGGATATGACAGGATGGATGGATATGGGATATGACAGGATGGATGGATATGGCATATGACAGTGTGATGGATGGATATGGGATATGACAGGATGGATGGATATGGGATATGACAATGTGATGGATGGATATGGGATATGACAATGTGATGGATGGATATGGGATATGACAGTGTGATGGATGGATATGGGATATGACAGTGTGATGGATGGATATGGGATATGACAGCGTGATGGATGGATATGGGATATGACAGGATGGAGAGGTTTGGGTCATGATTACACAGCTATGATTTGGGTAAAAGGTGTTGATGGGAAGTGACATTGGTGTGCAGGCTGGAGAGGAGAATTTCTTTATTCAGTGTGATGTCTGTACAGGAAAATATAGGACTTGCTGTATGTCTATTCTATGAAATATGAGATATCCATCTCACCCCTCACATAACATCATTGTGGTCAAAATGAATGTTGCAATTGTGAGCAGGTGACTTCACACTGCACAATAATCCCTGCAATTTATCAGTTGTCTGTGTGTCTTATTTTTGCTGGCATATTAGGAGCTGGAATAATCATCTCTTCCCTGTTTATTACACTGAACTTGTGTTGCATAAAATGCCCATTGATCACTATCATCCAGTCAAAAGCAAGGAAAGACACCACATGATTTCAGCATGTAGATTAATGCTGAGGTGTTGAACAGCCAATCCCAGGAGCCCTGGAGAAGAAAGGGGAGGAGGGGAGATGTGGGGGTGTGAATGCTGGTGCATGAGATAAGAATCACCTGTCTGTCACACAGCACTGGGAGGAACGACTATGTTTTATCACAGTGAACAAAGATAAGAGCTTTACTCATTGTTGGATTAACTCTTTGTGATAAAACTTAGCACAGACCACATGAAATCCTCTCCTGTACAACTAGAAGGGTTAGTAAAAAATTTTTTTTCAGGTTTACATCCACTTTAAGCAACATTAAGCAGTTTTCACATTAAACGTTTTAGGATGGTAAAATATTGCTTAATGTGAATAACTTTTGGTGCGATTTCCCAAATGATCTGACATTTTCAGAATATGTTTTCATAGACAGAGTCTTGTATTGTTTGAAGTTTGGGGGAAATTGGTTAACATCTAAGGTCTTTTTGGTACGTTAAGCAACATTAAGCGCCCCAAAAATCAAGCTTAATGCCCCTAGTTTGCCTTCTGGGAAAGCAAATCCTACGAAACTTCCAGGATAGATTTGGGAAGCTGAGAACTTAGGTTGTGCAAAGTTTCAGGGCAATTGATTGAGGTTTAAGCAACATTAAGCAGTTTTCACATTAAACATTTTAGTATGTCCCTGACGGTGCAGTGAGTGAGGAGAGCTGTATGCAGAGTACAAGGGGAAGCTGAGTGTGTGAGGTGACAGTGCAGTGAGTGAGGAGAGCTGTACGCAGAGTACAAGGGGAAGCTGAGTGTGTGAGGTGACAGTGCAGTGAGTGAGGAGAGCTGTATGCAAAGTGCACAGGGAAGCTGAGTGTGTGAGGTATTGCTGCAGTGAGTGAGGAGAGCTGTATGCAGATTACAGGGGGAAGCTGAGTGTGTGAGGTGACAGTGCAGTGAGTGAGGAGAGCTGTATGAAGAGTACAGAGGGAAGCTGAATGTGTGAGGTGGTGGTGCAGTGAGTGAGGAGAGCAGTATGCAGAGTGCACGGGGAAGCAGAGTGTGTGAGGTGACAGTGCAGTGAGTGAGGAGAGCAGTATGCAGAGCGCACAGGGAAGCTGAGTGTGTGAGGTGACAGTGCAGTGAGTGAGGAGAGCAGTATGCAGAGTGCAGAGGGAAGCTGAGTGTGTGAGGTGACAGTGCAGTGAGTGAGGAGAGCTGTATGCAGAGTACAGAGGGAAGCTGAGTGTGTGAGGTGACAGTGCAGTGAGTGAGGAGAGCTGTATGCAGATTACAGGGGGAAGCTGAGTGTGTGAGGTGACAGTGCAGTGAGTGAAGAGAGCAGTATGCAGAGTGCAGAGGGAAGCTGAGTGTGTGAGGTGACAGTTCAGTGAGTGAAAGTTTCAGGGCAATTGATTGAGGTTTAAGCAACATTAAGCAGTTTTCACATTAAACATTTTAGTATGTCCCTGACGGTGCAGTGAGTGAGGAGAGCTGTATGCAGAGTACAAGGGGAAGCTGAGTGTGTGAGGTGACAGTGCAGTGAGTGAGGAGAGCTGTATGCAAAGTGCACAGGGAAGCTGAGTGTGTGAGGTGACAGTGCAGTGAGTGAGGAGAGCTGTATGCAGATTACAGGGGGAAGCTGAGTGTGTGAGGTGACAGTGCAGTGAGTGAGGAGAGCTGTATGCAGAGTGCACAGGGAAGCAGAGTGTGTGAGGTGACAGTGCAGTGAGTGAGGAGAGCTGTATGCAGAGTACAGAGGGAAGCTGAGTGTGTGAGGTGATGGTGCAGTGAGTGAGGAGAGCTGTATGCAGAGTACAGAGGGAAGCTGAGTGTGTGAGGTGACGGTGCAGTGAGTGAGGAGAGCAGTATGCAGAGTGCACAGGGAAGCTGAGTGTGTGAGGTGAAGGTGCAGTGAGTGAGGAGAGCTGTATGCAAAGTGCACAGGGAAGCTGAGTGTGTGAGGTGACAGTGCAGTGAGTGAGGAGAGCTGTATGCAGAGTGCACAGGGAAGCTGAGTGTGTGAGGTGACAGTGCAGTGAGTGAGGAGAGCTGTATGCAGAGTACAGGGGGAAGCTGAGTGTGTGAGGTGACAGTGCAGTGAGTGAGGAGAGCTGTATGCAAAGTGCACAGGGAAGCTGAGTGTGTGAGGTGACAGTGCAGTGAGTGAGGAGAGCTGTATGCAGATTACAGGGGGAAGCTGAGTGTGTGAGGTGACAGTGCAGTGAGTGAGGAGAGCTGTATGCAGAGTACAGACGGAAGCTGAGTGTGTGAGGTGACAGTGCAGTGAGTGAGGAGAGCTGTATGCAAAGTGCACAGGGAAGCTGAGTGTGTGAGGTGACAGTGCAGTGAGTGAGGAGAGCTGTATGCAAAGTGCACAGGGAAGCTGAGTGTGTGAGGTGGTGGTGCAGTGAGTGAGGAGAGCTGTATGCAGATTACAGGGGAAGCTGAGTGTGTGAGGTGGTGGTGCAGTGAGTGAGGAGAGCTGTATGCAGATTACAGGGGGAAGCTGAGTGTGTGAGGTGACAGTGCAGTGAGTGAGGAGAGCTGTATGCAGAGTGCACAGGGAAGCTGAGTGTGTGAGGTGACAGTGCAGTGAGTGAGGAGAGCTGTATGCAGAGTACAGAGGGAAGCTGAGTGTGTGAGGTGACAGTGCAGTGAGTGAGGAGAGCTGTATGCAAAGTGCACAGGGAAGCTGAGTGTGTGAGACGACAGTGCAGTGAGTGAGGAGAGCTGTATGCAAAGTGCACAGGGAAGCTGAGTGTGTGAGGTGGTGGTGCAGTAGTGAGTGAGGAGAGCTGTATGCAAAGTGCACAGGGAAGCTGAGTGTGTGAGGTGGTGGTGCAGTAGTGAGTGAGGAGAGCTGTATGCAGATTACAGGGGGACGCTGAGTGTGTGAGGTGACAGTGCAGTGAGTGAGGAGAGCTGTATGCAGAGTACAGAGGGAAGCTGAGTGTGTGAGGTGACGGTGCAGTGAGTGAGGAGAGCTGTATGCAGGGTACTGGGGGAAGCTGAGTGTGTGAGGTGACAGTTCAGTGAGTGAGGAGAGCAGTATGCAGAGTGCACAGGGAAGCAGAGTGTGTGAGGTGACAGTTCAGTGAGTGAGGAGAGCAGTATGCAGAGTACAGGGGGAAGCTGAGTGTGTGAGGTGACAGTGCAGTGAGTGAGGAGAGCTGCATGCAGAGTGCACAGGGAAGCTGAGTGTACTGAGAGCAGTGAGTGAGGAGAGCAGTGAGCGAAGTACAGTCACAGTGTAATGTGACACTACAGCGGGCTGTCCTGCCTCTCCTCCCGTAGCTCTGCATTCACTTCTCTAAGTTAAGGGACAGCACGGCATGTAGTGGCTACAGCTCCTCACCGCTCACCCCCGTCACCTGTCACCAGCTCAGGACCCTGTATGAACACAGCACTGCCAGCACTTCGTCTTGTGGATCGCTAGGACAGTGTGGACCTCGCATTGGATTTATTCCTCCTATTAGCTGCAGCCTTGGGATCGGCTCATACACTGGACTGGTATGTCTATAGACACCTTGTATTATTGGATTATACATTCCGGGGAATGTCCTCATGGCATTTATTGTAGAATCCCAGGGAGTACAGCTGTGTGCTGGAGTGGGGAAGTCTGTCCTGGGATGGTGACTGTATATTACAGGGGACACTGACAAACCCAGCACAGCCACACACACATCTATCCCATCACACATCCATTATATAGAAGGAAGCTGGGCAACTTATCATTCAGCACAAGGAGGTCATTGGAGATAAAATATGTTCACTGTCAGGGGAATGGTGGGTAACGACCACATAGCAAACAGGGTATGGCATCCCAAACCAAGGGGTACTTGGTAACTGCTTGCTTTATAAAGTCTATCTATATAGAGAGAGACTTTGGAGGGGATTTACTAAAACTAGTGAACACAGAATCTAGTGCATCTGTGCATGCTAGCCAATCAGCTTCTAACTTCAACTTGTTCAGTTAGGCTTTGACAATAAAACCTGGAAGCTGATTGGCTTATATGCACAGCTGCATCAGATTCTGCACTCTACAGTTTTTGTAAACACCCCCCTGTGTATTATATATATATATATATATTATTTATTTATTATATATTGCTATTTATTATATATATATATATATATATATATATATATATATATA
>BLSH010181634.1:98111-124308 GCA_018402905.1 Glandirana rugosa
AAAGTAGTGGGTTAGTAGTAATAGTAGTAAAAGGAATGTGGACTAACCCATAAGTAATGTTTCAACTCGTAATTCGTGACTCCTTTTACTCACATTGGCGTGAAGGTTTCATAGATATATATATATATATATATATATATATCTTTTTGATCTAACATTTTTTTTGAGATATGAATATATATATAATTCCAAAAGATTGGCAACACTCTTAGGAACGCTCAGTGATGAAACTATTATTTTTTTTTATGTTGCAACAAGGGTCATGCTTATCTTCCTCTTGTTTTGTCAAAACAAACTAAAACTTAGAGGCAGATTTACTAAAGACAAATGGACTGTGCACTTTGGAAGTGCGGTTACACTCATTTTCCTCAGTGCTTAATGCTCAACTTTGTAATGAATACCCAATCAGGTGTAAGGAAAATGATGATAATGATGATTGGGTGATGAAAGGGATCCAGCAAGGGTCCCTGCAATTAGCTGCGGGAGGCAGCCCCATTAAAAGCAATGGAAGGCTGCTGGCTCCCACAGCTAATCTTGACCACTCACTTCTTTCATGCAGCAACCACATGCAAGTGATCTGCTCTGGATGTGCACTGTCTGTAACTAATGGAGGGAAACCCTGCTGGGGTTCCCACATCTAACTGGAGTACAGGTGCCTTCACAGATATGAATGCACCCTTAGGCTTTGTTTTACTTAAGTAACATAATTCAGTTTATTTGGTAACATCAGCACATTTTTTTGTTGTGATCTTTGATAAAAATGTCACTAAACTCTGGTTTAAAATTCTATTCAAGTGTGTACTCTTAAAAGAGAAGTTGAAAAAACAAACAATTATACTCACCTCGTTGGATACAGCATTGATCCGATGCCGCATCAGTCCACTGTCAGCTCTGCACTGAGAACTGAGTGATCCAACACAGCTGATCGCTCCGTTCTCCCCTCCGCTCTGAGCAGAGAGATGTGACTGTCAGTCATCTTCTCTCTGCTCTCCCCTTCAGCGCTCACTGGAGTGCTGTGCTGGAGAGGGGAGAGAGTGGCTGGCTCAGTCTCCCAGCAGAACAGCCAGGGATCTTTACGGTCTGGATCTTTCCCAGCCTGGACCGGCTTAGTGACTACAGCCGACAGCAGGTTTTAGCCCACTGTCAGCTGAAACGGATCACAGGAGTGCAGAATGAACTGCACTTCTGTGATTCATAGGAGAAATATGGCCAAAAAGTACCTTCATTTGCCTTCAAATCTCCATTAGGGGTTAGTGAAACTTTTAGTGACTGTTAACACGGCTCCATCCTATGTAAAGTGGCATCATTTTCACTTAAGAGACTGGAGCTCCTCTTTAAGCCCTCATTCATACTGGTGCAACTTGTTATGCGATTTGACAGTTCTAAGTCGTATGACAAGTCTCACCCCATTGCCAGAAATGAAACTGGTCATATCACCAGGACTCATGTGACAGCGATTATGAAAAAGGTTCCTGCACTACCTTTTACTGATTTCATTGCGACTTGCATAGACTTATGTTAAATGAAGTTGCAAGCCACAGTGAAATCGGCAGTGGAAATCGCACTGATGTGCGGCTTTGAAATCATGCTGAAGTAGCACAATTTCATATCCGCACCAGTCCATACCAGGGCTAAGGGGATGGTTAAATTGTTTAACTTGAACATATCTCTTTTGATGGTTCAGTGCTTATAATAGCAGACCTTATGCCATATCACTGGATCCTTGCAGCCATTGAGAATAGAGAGAGAATAAGAAAAAGTGAGTACATAGTAAAAGGAAGCATGTAACTCAACCCCTTCTTCCCACATGACAGCACTGATTTTTGGCAATGGGCCGCCCAGGCACCAGCTCCATTACATCGGGCGGGAAGGGAGTCCTAAGCCCTGTGTTAAGCCCAAATAACGTTCACCAGAAACATACACAGGGCTTCTTCTCACTTCTGTACGTTGCGGTCGTGAAAGAAATGTAAATGTATGTTGGCTATGTCAGTGGCCCCAGCAGACTCAGAGCTGTTATTTAAATGTTCTGTGGGAAGGTGAGGAAGGGGCAGTAGAGCTGGGTCAGCACAGACAGTATTTAGACACTCCCAGAAGAGTGGCTCTTCCTGGAGTAGTCAAATTCCCTACCAAGTTCAAAGGCACATAGCCAATGAATATTGCGTAAGGGAAAAAAAATACTGTATCTTGGCCCAAACAAACTATGTCCCTCACTAACATATGAGGCCGCTGGATGGGAGATATAGACTGTATGTAGCTGAGGCTACATACAACATACAGCACAGTGTCCCGGGTTCAACAATGTAGAGTCTAACACAGCAGCGCTCAGAGAAAGTGATGTATTCAATCAATGAATATAGGGCTTCTTCTGAGTCAGAGAGGCAGGCTGATCATGTCACAACCTCTGACTCAGCCAATCAGAGAAAGCTTTGTATTCATTGCTAGAATGTAAATCTTTCTCTGCATGGCTGAGCGCTGCTGTGACTCTACTATGTTCCGGGTATACGACTGGGCTCAAACCCAGAGCACAATGCGGTATTTATTGACATAGAAAAATAATAATAAGCGTACATCCAGTTATCAAATGGAAATGACATGTATATCATCCTATCAATACATACGATTCCTCAGATCCTCATAAGTTTTACAAGTAGTTTGAACAAGTATCACACATATGGGTAGTATCCAAAGCTAAGAGTAACAAAGGTGTGAATAAGGGTGAATAAGGAGCTTTCTACACTAGATGGAGATAAGAACCACAGGCGTGTGTTAACGAAATTAAAACAATGGTAGTATAAAATATAACCGTAATATCCACAGGCTATAAAGCCAATCTCTATAACCTTGACCCAAACGTGCATGACCAACTGTCAAGTAAGTATTATTCACTATATGATATCTCTACAGGCTGCAGACTTATACACTCAGATTCCTTGTAAAAGTCTATCTTTGACCAGTTAATGGGGTGCCACACCTGGTATGTTTAACCATGGCTGCCACATTTTAAAGAATGTATTGGGTACGTTCCTATGCATGTATGTTAGTTTTTCCTGTATCAGCATATTATTAACCTGGTCAATCCACTGTTTCCTGGTAGGGACCTGGGGTGAGATCCAGAATCGCGCTATCATCTTACGACCCAAGTATAACAGGCGTGTTACTGCCAGGTGCTTCTGAGGAGTGAGAGCCTCCTACTCCAGTGCGCCAAGCAAATACACCACAGGGTCATGTGGCAATCTTATTTGATATGCTTGTGATGTAGCGGAGATAATGTCTGACCAGTACCTAAATAATTTGGAACATCTCCAGATCATGTGTATCAATCCCCCTTGTCTCTCTCACATTTCGGGCATAATGGCGTATTCATACATCCCCATATATATATTTGGACTGGTGTTCTGTATGCCCTATGTAATAGGTAGATGTGGGAAAGTTTTTGGGATGCCGAGACCAATACTAGGGGGGCAGGTGCCAAACATGCATCCCACACCTCCCCGTCTATGGGTCCCAGGACTTTTTCCCATCCCCTTCTACAGGGCAATGCAGAAGCGTCATGTGTGATTTGCAGTAGGATGGAATATCCCTTTGACATCACTTTTTTATCCCTTTCCAATAAAAACCCATGCATTAGTGCAGGGATATGCAATTAGCGGACCTCCAAATGTTGCAGAACTACAAGTCCCATGAGGCATAGCAAGACTCTGATAGCCTCAAGCATGACACCCAGAGGCAGAGGCATGATGGGACTTGTAGTTTTGCAACAGCTGGAGGTCCACTAATTGCTTATCTCTGCATTAGTGGATGTTCAGTGGGGGAGAGCACTATTTTTCTTGCCTGAGATTGGATCACGTGTCTGAGTTGCAGGTACCTGAAGAATTGAGTTTGAGGGAGGTCAAAGTCTCTCTGCAGGTCCAAGAATGACATAAGTACCGGGCCATTATATAATTGTACCATATAGATTATTCCAGCTTCTTCCCATTCCTGGTAGCCCCGTAGTTTGAGTATTTCTGTTAAATAGATATTACGCCATATACTAGTGTATGGGCAAGGCCTCATATGTTAGTGAGTGACATAGTTCTTATGAGCCAAGCTGGCCCAAAACAAACAAAGTATATCAAAAGATGGAATTCTTTAAGGTGATGACAAGCTGTATTCAAGTAAACCTGTCGCTTTTCCCTGCAAATTAATTGGAAACAGAATTTGCCTCTGTCCCCGAGTCTCATGTGAGGAATAAACTGCTTGCTCTTAGATTTGTGAAGCGATGGCTTGTAATTATTGTGTATCTTGGTGTTTGTTGGAGACTGAGCTGTGATTTCCCCTTTCACCACAACCTGGCTGGTTGTATTTAAAACAAGCCTGGGATCTGTGTTATATGATTGTGATATGGTGATTATATGATTTCAAATATAAAAAGTCTAACATATTGATTACTTAACAATTTGATTTTCATTTTAACGCACAGTTACACATGACTTTTTTTCCCCCCACTAATACGCAGCATAATATTCAAGCAGTGACCCAGATAACAACAGAAACATTGTTTCATTCTTAATGGACTGGACTGTTGTAGTAATTGTTCAATCATGCTCAGAACAAATGGAGATATTATTAAATAGGAAAAAAAAAGCTACGACAGACCAGTACAATTTTTTTTATATCAATTTTCATCAGAGAACAATACACAGTAAATGAGCAGCCACAGTCTTCTCATTTCAAAAAGTAGCTGATTCATGCTGATGCTGATTTTCACTATAAGGCACAAAAAGTCTTTTTGTTTTGGTCACCCATTTCTTTAAAATATGCAACATGCTAAAATAATATGGGGCTTTAACCGCTTTCTGTCCTTGTGACTCTTTAAAGCGGAGTTCTACCCAAAAGTGGAACCTCCGTTTATTCCCCCCCCCCCCCCCCCGGTGCCACATTTTGCACCTTTCAGGGGGGAGGGGTGGAACGGGGACCTGTTTTCCCCACTTCCATGTGAGTGGGAATTTATCTGAGAGGTAGAAATTGCCCACTGCTCAAGGAACCCCTAGCAACCTCTGGAGGAACCCTAGGGTTCCACGGAATCCTGGTTGAGAAACCCTGGATTAGAGGTTATTGTCATGTTGATGGGTCCATCAATCCCTCTATAACTGACCACTATCAAGGGAGTTGATAGCGCCAATAGGTTGAAAAACATGTTCTAGTTCAAAGTTTTCCTTCTGAGATGCCAGGCACTGTCAATATCTGGTTTCCTTTCTCTGCTCTGCTGTGCATGAACATAAAGTTTAACACTCAGGGGAACCATGCTTTTATGTTCATAGAAGAACTTGTAGTCTATGGTGCCAAAAGACAGGTAAATAATGCCTGGTTGTTCAATTCACTCCTTAAAATGGAATTCTGGCTACATCTAAATAGCCTTAAAACTGTCCAATTCCTCCACCATTCCAAAAAAACTATGCTAACTAACCTGTGTAAGAAAGATGCATATCTTATTTTCGGATGGGCCATTGAATTCTATGAGTGACATCACCACTCCAGGCCTTACTAGGTCCTACTGACCTATTTTGGCAAGGGCCTTTGAAGCCTATGGGTGACATCACCACTCTAGGCATTACTAGGGTCTATGGACCTATTTTCGGATGGGACATTGAAGCCTATAGGTGACATCACCACTCCAGGCCTTACTGGGTCCTAGTAACCTATTTTGGCACGGGCCTTTGAAGCCTATGGGTGACATCACCACTCTAGGCATTGCTAGGGCCTATGGACCTATTTTCGGATGGGCCATTGAAGCCAATGGGTGACATCATCGCTCCAGGCATTGCTAGGTCCTACGGACTTATTTTCAGATTGGCCATTAAAGCCTATGGGTGACATCACCACCCCAGGCATTACTAGTCCTTATCGGAGCACTCTCTCCTTTCTCCATGGCAACTGCTGTTTGAAACAGGAGAGTTCACGTGACCGGACCAGAGTGACCTGAAAATAGGTAAGTATATACTGGCCATCTTTCTTACACAATTAGTTAGCATAGGTGTTGGGGGGGTCAGTTTTAAGGCTAGTTTGGTGTAAAGCCAGAATTTCACTTTAAATCTATATATATTTTAGATAGATATGTACACTCCAACAATTAAAATGTACCTGTGAAAGTACCTTTTAGGAGAGGAAAAAAAACCTTATTGGGTATTTACCAACACCCAATTGTTGTCTACTGTTTATAGCCACACATATTTTTGGATACATCCTTATTTTGGGTTAGCAATGCCCTTGTGTTATTGGTGCAATGTGTCAGCTTATGACAGGGCAGCCATAAACTCCCTGCTATGTAAGACAGTAAAATTAATATTCCTGGTCCTGTAAACACGGCAAGAATTTTTACAGTATATATTAATGATCTGATGGGCTTTCCAGAGCATCAGCAACATGACTTTGAAGAAGATCATAAAACAGGATAAGTCTTTTAGCAGTAGAACTTCATAGATCATTTTTTTCTATTAGCTGTCTACGGTGCCCAAGGTGACTTGTCCAAGTCATTGGGCTTGAACTGAACCTGATCATCTACACCTCCTTTCTTCTTTTTACAAGAGGTGCTCCTCTGCTTTCTCTATTGAGAAAGATACCAATTTATTAATGAAAGCAGAAAGACACTAAACCTGCTTCACTGCACCTGCCTGGATTTTTTTACACCTCTGGGCTCTTTGTGCTCTAGATATTATTTCTCTTCCAAAGTCAGGAACATGTGATGGAATTCAACCTAAAATAACACATTGCAGTTCTGTTTTCATGTGGTTCTAATAAAATACTGTGCACATCATTTTTAATAAGTTAAAGAACAATGATAATTAGCAAAGATCAGTAATCAATAGCAACCATCAAATTTCAGCTTATTATTGTCAAAACAATGAAAGGTGGAAGGTTGTTGGAGATTGCCGATTGTTGCATGCTGCGCCAGACATTGCTTCCTCACTTTTAGTAATCTTCAATCTTATCAATTTAGAGATCTTCTGTTGTACTTTTATCTTACATATACCAACATGGAAAACTTTTGAATATCCGAAAGGGGGTTCTTTAATATTAAAATACATGTATTCGATTGCAAATGCCTTCTCCCTGAATAAAGCACAAGATGAAAAACTGCTTTAGAGCTGATCAACAAAAAAATTAGGTTTTTATCTTTTAGATGTAGTAAGGAAACTGAATGGATTTTAAAGATACAAGATACACTTTTGGTTGAGTTTTTTTTTTTCTGTTAATCTGCCCCACAATCTTATTGACATGAACATGTCCATCATGTATTGAGGTATCTTATGCTTACATTTTTGTTATTTCAGTTTCCGCAACGCTAGAAATAGGAGTAGAAAGGGGTATTGTTTCATCAATCTCAGTTTTACACCTCAGCCCTGATACGGCCCTCTGCTTGCCTTTATCAGGCCCTTGGGCACTATTTCTCTCACTGACACCAACAAAGGGTAATAATGCCTGCAATTAGCACCAACAATGGGGCATTATTTCTCCTACTGACACCAACGAGGGGCACTATACCTCTCACTGACAGCAAGGAGGGAGCATGCATTATACCTCTCTTTAGCACCATCAATGGCCAAAATTCTTCCCAGTGACACCCACAAGTGAGCACTAGTCCTTCCACTCAGGGGCGTTGCTAGGGGGTGGCTATTGGGGAGTAAGGGACCTATAGCCCAGAGTCTCTTACCGGATGGGTGCAGTTCTGCAATTTGCAGGTATGTCTCGGTCCGGAATGCAGGAGGCAGGGGCAGATTGAGCCATGGTAGTGTGGGCTCCGGCTCGGCCCTCGCCTCCACCTGATGTATGGGGAGGCTCTCTGGGTACCCTGATGTATGGGGAGGAACTCTGGGGACCCTGATATATGGGGAGGTTCTCTGGGGACCCTGATGTATAGGGGGGTTCTCTGGGGACCCTGATGTAAGGTGGGGCTCTCTGTGGACCCTGATGTAAGGAAGAGGCTCTCTGTGGACCCTGATGTAAGGAAGGGGCTCTCTGGGGACTCTGATGTAAAGAAGGGGCTCTCTGGGGACTCTGATGTAAGGAAGGGCCTCTCTAGTGACCCTGTTGTAAGGAAGGGGCTCTCTGGGGACCCTGATGTAAGGAAGGGGTTTTCTGGGGAGCCTGATGTAAGGAAGGGGCTCCCTGGGGACCCTAATGTAAATGGGGGGGCTCTCTGGGGACCCTGATGTAAGGGGGATCCGCACTCAGAAATGTAACAATATTTATACATATATATATATATATATATATATACACACACACGCACACATGTATATTATATACATGTGTATGCCCGCTCAAGCGTATGACTCTACTTTGCTACTATGGGCTCTAGCCCCAGATCTTTTGTAGACGCCCCTGCTTCCACTGACACCAACAAAGAGAAACTATTCTTCCCACTGACACAGAGAGGGCACTATTCCTCCCACTGACACCAAGGAGGGGGCACTGTTCCTCCAACTGACACCAACAATGGGTACTATTCCTCCCATGAACACCAACAAGGGGACACTATTCCTTCCACTGATACCATAAAAAAATTATATTACACAAAGTCCTTATATGTGCACCTTACAGTAAAGGTTAACTTAATTATAATTTTGAGTGGTTGCCACTTGTTTGAAAAGATTGGGTATTGTTTAATTGTTTATTCCCAGTGGCCACAGTCTGGTCTGTAAAGTTTGAAGGACAGTAAACTAGTCCTTTGTTTAGAAAGCTTGGGGACACTGGCGCAAGCTCCAGCATCTATAATGGTTGTAACAATTTTATAACATAGGCTAGAATGTTGCAGAGGCTGACTTTAGTCATTGACTTGAGGGGGGTGGTATAACCAATGGGTGCCACACATTCTGGGTAGTAAATAGGAAAAGATTTATAAATGAGGTGTAGCAGAAAATGCACTTAGGCATTGCTTCTTATTGCCTAACCATACAATGTGCAAATTATTCAACATTAAATAAAGAAGTCTGTTATCTTTGGATGGTAAATAATGGAATAATTTAGTAAAGAATTGTTTTTCAAACTATTAGCTTATATTCTCTCTAGTAGAGTAGTTTTTTTTTCTTTGCAGATTCATACTTAGCTAGGTGGATGCAGCATCAGTCCAATGCTGCATCTGTCCCGCGTTTGCTCTAACACTGAGAACCGAGCGACCAAACACAGCTGATTGCTCGGTTCTCAGAGCTACCTGAGCAGAGAGCTGGTGACTGTCAGTCACTAGCTCTCTGCTCTGACCCCTGCGCTCACTGGAGTGCTTGGCTGTGGAGAGGGTGGGAACGGCTGGCTCAGCCTCTCAGCGACTTGCTGAGAGGCTGAGCCAGGTGCTAGCCCAGGCATGTGGTCAGATCCTGATTTCATTGTCGCGATCTTGTCCGAACCTTGCCTTTCAGTCAGGGGCTCTCTGCTCTCCCCTCCAGCTCTCACTGGAGCGCTGGGCTAGGGAGGGGAGAGAGCGGCTGGCTCAGTCTCCCAGCAGCACAGCCAGGGATCTTTACAGTGGGGATCTTTCCCCAGCCTTGACTGGCTGAGTGATGTCAGCCAACAGCAGTCTTCAGTGCACTGTCTGCTGAAAATGGGTCACAGGAGAGCAGAACGCACTGCGCTCCTGTGATCCACAGGAGAAGTACAGCCAAACGAGCTTTGACTATACTTCTCATTTAAGATAAAAAATGTTTAGACATCATTTTTGGCCCTCGCGCCCCCTTTTACTTACCTGAGCCCTCAATCAATCCAGTGTTGTTCATGTTTGCAGCTCTTCTCTCCTCTCACTTCTGTGTCTCATTGGCTTTGCCGGGGCACCGGGAGCCTTTGGAAGCCAGGAAGAGGGAGGGGGAGGGCAAGGCCGAGTCCCACTGTCTGTATCAATGGATGCAGCAATGGGGCTCGGGAGTGAGCATGCACAAGTGCCCCCAGTGGAAGCTGCTGCTGCATTGGACAGAGAGGAGAGGCCAGGAGCATTGGGGGGGGGGGGGGACCCGAGATGAGGAGGTTCGGGGCCGCTCTGTCCAATTCAATTGCACAGAGCAAGAAAGTATAGAGATGTTTGTTATTTAAGAAAGAAAATAATTCATAATCACTTTAAAAGGGATGAAATGATTTTGGATAGGTCAACACAATAATAGTGCTGTTGCCCTATAATTCTACTTATTACTCATGTTTTGCTTAGAAAAGAAAAACAAGAATGTAAATCTTTGGTTATGTATAACCACACACACACAAAAAAGGCTCTTATGTACGGTATAGGTTTGACTACTTTTTGTACCTTTCATTACAAGGTTTATGTAGTACCCATCTTGATGATATGATTGGCAGTTTTTAGTTTTGCTGTTCTTGTACATCAAGAAATCGTGCTCCGAAATTCAATTATGTTAATATCGGTTAGATCTCCTGTTGTTTTTAGCAATATTAAGATCTAATTTGGTTCACTTTATTCTGTGCTTGTTTCTGGTAGTAACTTCATAGTATTAATGCATGTACATGATCATTTCTGCTAGCTGTTTATTTTCTTGCGGTTTGATTATTAGGACAAATCATGCCAACCCACACTGTTAATGAAAGAAAAAATATTTTATATTAGTGATGATGTTTCCAGGCAGTCATCTGGGGGCCTCTGTGAAAGTTTTTCATTTTTACTTTTTAAACTGCCAGATGGTTGTCCACTGAAGAAACACTTCAGAGCTGAGTTGATAGACCTTCTGCTGCACATGCTGTTGTGGCCAGAATTTTCTTTCCATGCATTGATCAGTTACCATGAAAAAATATCTTGGATATTGTTTCTGCTGTTTGAGAGGAAAGAATACTTTAAAATAGTGTGTGCCTCACTCATCTAATGCATTAAAACAGGTGTTAAGGCTTAAAACATAGCTGCAGGTTACACTATCACATACTTACACATGACAGCTGGGACAGCACACATGAGCTCATTTACAATGGGCATCAGTTGCAGGCAAGGAATTTTGTCAACCTCTGATGACTGTGACAAGTCACAGCATACATTTGCTTCTTATATTACCCCTCTTAGGCTCCATGCACACTGGAAGCTCTCTGGGCGTCGGGCAGGAGACGCTGCTTAGAAAATGTTCTTTTGGCGCGTTTTGTAAGCAGCGTTTATCGGCGTCTACGTTTTTGAGCGTTTTTGTTTTTACTTCATTAGCTTCCATTGACTACAAAAAACGTCGGATGCTGATAAACGGACATTTACCGGCGTTTATGAGCGTTAATCAGCGATTATCGTCATCTAGCGTTTTTGTGGTCAGAAGAACGACTTTTGAACGCCAATTCAGGGCGTTCAGATAACAGCCCAAAAATGCCACTGCTGTTAAACGACAATTAACGTCCATGTGTGGATGGACACGTAGGATAACATAAAGGGGCGTTTTTGGGCTGTTAAAAAAACGCCCAAATGACCAAAACGGTTGTTTATCAGCTACAGTGTGCATGAGCCCTTATCTTACCAACTTAAAGTAGAACTATAGGCAAAACTTTTATTTTTTTTCATAGTGGATCAAGTAAGGGAAGTTTATAACCCTTGTAAGTTTTTGCCCTCTGTGTCCCATTGGGAGGATTTACCTTCGCTTCCTGTCTTATAGCCAAAACAGCAAGTGAGAGGAAATCCTTACAAATTTACGGAATCCCTTGGGGCCCCCCAGGTCACCAGAACTAGCGACCCCATTAGAAAATTTCCCCTCTACTTTTCTGGAGACAACTCAAAATGTGTAATTTTCTTTTACTTTCAGTTTCAATGATAACAGCAAACAAGACAAATAGAAAGAGTGAATCTCCCTAACTGGGGCACAGACAGCAATAAAAACCTAATGGGTGTTCCCAACCATCTCCACTCTATCCAAAACTAAAAAAAAAGTTTTCCTTTAGTTATACTTTAATGCAAGTAAATGATAATTTTCTCTTTGCCCAAACTTGCTTAAAGTGGAAGTCCAGGCTATAACTATCTAATCTTAAATCTGCTCCTACTCACCCTTTAACTCCTATTCTAACTACTCTGTAAAAGAAAGATGTGTATACTTACCTGTTCTCAGGGTGCTCTGGTCCAGTCACATCATTGGCTCCCAGCGGCCGGCTTCAGGGGAGAGGAGAGACAGCCGAAATGGGTGCCCCATTGTAAGCCTATGGGTGACGTCATCACCCAGGCATTCTATCCGTTGTCGGTGCTCTCTCCTTCCTCCTCTCTCCTGAAGCCTGCTGCTGGTGGGATCACGTGCCCAGGCAAGAGCACACTAGGAATAAAAAAGTAAAGGGAGAATCTGACAAGATACCTCTACCTGGGCGAGTGAACTCTCTATTACTAATACCTGAGAGCTGCACGTTATATAAAGGCACAGTGTTCTGTAGAGATGAAAATATATATTTAAAAAACTGCACTCTCAACCTATGATTGAATGGCTAATCACTTAGAGGTCACCAGTATATGTGCAATGCGCAATGTGAACAAATGACCACTAGAGGTCATTACTTAAAACCACAATGAAAATTAGTTATAAACTGCAATTTGAGTAAATGACCACTAGGGGTTACTGTGTGATAATACAATAAAAAAGGATCAAATGTGAATCCATAAATTCATATGAAATAATCCAAGGGAAGCAGTCCTTTGATGGGGAGTCTGTTTGAGAGATTCCATGCTATATGCGTATTATGACCTCTGTAATGGGGGTCATCTCCTTCTGGTGAGTAGGGTGTGAAATAGGTGTTGGTGAAGGAGCACACACAATCAACCCTCTCTGTACCTGGAATCAGTGATTGGATGTATTTGCATATGAACCCTTATTGGACTTTGTTATTGCCCAATATATATATTTTTGCACATGCACTTTTTATAAATTTATGTGAACTTTTACACTTGCACTTGCATGAATTTGTACATGAAAATTGTATGAATTTACATTTGATCCTTTTTTATTGTATTATCACACAGTGACCCCTAGAGGTCATTTACTCACATTGCACTTTATATCTAATTTTCATTGTTGTTTTAAGTAGTGTCCTCTAGTGGTCATTTGCTCACATTGCACTTTATTACTTACGTTTGCACATACACTGGTGATCTCTAAGTGGTTACCCATTCAATCATCATAGGTTGAGAGCGCAGTTTTTTAAATATATATTTTTTAAATATATATTTTCACACTAGGAATAAGAAAGTAAATGCATCTTCCTTCTACAGGGTAGTTAGAATAGGAGATAGAAGGAGGGTGAGAGCAGAGTTAGTCATTTGTAATTTTTTTTTTTAAATTAACAAACATGTCATACTTACCTGCCCTGTGCAATGGTTTTGCACAGAGCAGCACCAATCCTCCTATTTTGGGGTTCCACTGGCGCTCCTGGCTCCTGCTCCCATGTGCCTCCATAGGCGACTCTCCATACTTAAGGAGAGTTGGGGTCGTACCTGGCAGGTGCTGAGTCAGGGAGGCTGAACCTAGGCTGGAGCATCCCAATAGATACACCCCGTTGTGTGATATTGCAGAAACCAGTCAGGAATCAGCATCGCTGGAGCAGAGTGGGGCCCCTAGCTGCCAGGGGAGTAACTCCTCCAGCGATGGTGGGGATGAAGCCAGGCGGAAGGAAAGACAGATTGTGGTGGTAGGGGACTCAATTCTTAGAAACACAGAGAGGCCAATCTGTCACAAAGACCTGAAGCACCGAACTGTAAACTGTTTACCGGGCGCTCGGGTTCGGGACATCACGGATCGGGTGGACAGATTGCTGGGAGGGGCTGGGGAAGACCCGGCTGTCATGGTACATGTTGGCACCAATGACAAAGTTAGAGGTAGGTGGAGTGTCCTAAAAAAAGATTTTAGGGACCTGGGAGCAAAATTGAGGCTTAGGATCTCCAAGGTAGTATTCTCAGAAATACTACCAGTACCTCGAGCCACACCAAAGAGGCAACGGGAGATTAGGGAAGTCAACAAGTGGCTGAGGAGCTGGTGTAGAAAGGAGGGTTTCGGGTTCCTGGAGAACTGGGCTGATATCTCAATCGGCTATGAGCTCTATAGAAAGGATGGGCTGCACCTAAATGGGGAAGGTGCAGACCGGCTGGGAATAAGGATGGCCGAAAAGTTAGAGGGGCTTTTAAACTAGGCAACAGGGGGGAGGGTCCAGACTTAGAAATAGCCAGAGTGGAACAGAGTTCAGAGGGTAGTATTGGAGGGAGGAGTGATAGGCCGAATAAAGATTTAAAACCCGAGGCAAGTAGTGTAACAAGTCCTACATGCAAACGAGGAATACCAAGCAAGGAAGCAGTAGGCGTCCAGACAAAACTAAGTGGCTTGTTCACTAATGCCAGAAGTCTGGCGGACAAGATGGGAGAACTAGAGTTACTACTGTACGAGGAGGAATTCTATTTTGTGGGAATTTCGGAGACTTGGTTCAACAGCTCTCATGATTGGCTGGCTACCATTCAGGGGTATTCCCTATATTGCAGGGATAGGGAGGGCAAAAAAGGGGGAGGGGTATGCCTGTATATAAAAAATGACATAAAAATTAATGTGAGAGATGACATTACTAGTGGTTCTGGGGAGGAAGTTGAAGCCTTATGGGTAGAGCTACAAAGGGAAGATACCAGGGGGAAAGTATTACTGGGAATATGCTATAGGCCCCCTAATCAGAGGGAGGAGGGGGAGGCGGACCTCCGATCACAATTTGGAATAGCGGCTAGGATGGGAAGTGTTATTATAATGGGGGATTTTAATTACCCAGATATTGACTGGGAGGAAGGTACTGCGCGTTCAGCTAAGGCTCGTCATTTCCTAAATGTCCTGCAGGACAATTTCATGGGTCAGATGGTAAATGCACCAACAAGAGATAAAGCATTACTAGACCTTCTGATTACTAACAACACAGACCTGATCACAGACGTGGAAGCAAGGGGCAATCTAGGAAATAGCGATCACAGGTCAATTCATTTCAGTATAAATTACACAAATAGGAAACATAAGGGGAATACAAAGACACTGAATTTTAAAAGAGCCAACTTCCAGAAACTATGCTCCTTGCTGGAAGATGTTAAATGGGATAAAATTCTAGGAACAAAGAACGCGGAGGAAAATTGGGAGTGCTTCAGGAATATACTAAACAAAGGTATTAGCCAGTGTATCCCAACAGGAAATACATTTAAAAGAGCTAATCAAAGACCAGGATGGCTAGACTCCGACATAAAGGCACACATAAAAGCAAAGGAAAAGGCCTTCAAAAAATACAAGGCGGAGGGGTCTCAGTCAGATTTTCACATTTATAAAACACGCAATAAGGAATGCAAAGGTGCAATCAGAGCAGCTAAGGTAGAACATGAAAGACATATAGCTGAGGAGAGTAAAAGGAATCCCAATAAATTCTTTAAGTATATAAACAGCAAGAGAGGGAGGTCAGATCATATTGGCCCCATAAAGAATGAGGAAGGAAATCTGGTTACAAAGGATGGAGAAATGGCAAAGGTGTTAAACTAATTTTTCTCCTCAGTATTCACAAAGGAAACAGGGGGCTCAATTATTCAGAACTACAAGGCTGGTCCTCACAACACATCACAGGAAGCACCCTCATGGCTGACTGAGGATAAAATCAGGAATAGGCTTGAAAACTGAACACCAATAAGTCACTGGCTTACACCCGAGGGTCCTTAAAGAACTAAGCCATGTTATTGCCAGACCTTTGTACCTAATCTTTAAGAGCAGTTTTCTGACTGGTATGATACCAGCTGATTGGAAGAAAGCCAATGTAGTACTTATATATAAAAAAGGACCAAGATATATCCCTGGGAACTACAGACCAGTTAGCTTAACATCAATAATTTTCAAGCTCTTGGAGGGAATAATAAGGGATTATATACAAGATTATTGTAACGAGAACGGTGTCATTAGCAGTAATCAACATGGGTTCATGAAGAATCGTTCTTGCCAGGCCAATCTATTAACCTTCTATGAGGAGGTAAGCTGCCATCTAGATAAAGGAAGGCCTGTAGATGTGGTGTACCTGGATTTTGCAAAAGCATTTGATACAGTTCCACATAAACGTTTACTGTACAAACTAAGATCCCTCAACATGGATCAAAGGGTGAGCACCTGGATTGAAAATTGGCTACAGGGGCGAGTCCAGAGGGTGGTGATAAATGGGGAATACTCAGAATGGTCTGGTGTAGAAAGTGGGGTTCCCCAAGGTTCTGTCCTAGGACCGATCCTATTCAATTTATTCATAAACGATTTGGAGGACCGGGTGACCAGCTCAATCTCAATATTTGCAGATGATACCAAGCTAAGCAGGGCAATAAATTCTCCACAGGATGTGGAAGCCTTTCAAGAAGATCTGAATAAATTAATGGGGTGGGCAGACAAGTGGCAAATGAGAAAAATGTAAGATAATGCATTTGGGTACCAAAAACATAAATGCAAACTACTCACTATGGGGAGAGCCTCTGGGGGAATCTAGGATGGAAAAAGACCTAGGGGTCCTAGTTGCGAACAGGCTCAGTAGTGGCATGCAATGCCAAGCTGCTGCAAGCAAAGCTAGCAAAGTACTGGCATGCATCAAGAAAGGGATCAACGCCAGGGATAAATCAATAATTCTCCCACTATACAAGTCTCTGGTGAGGCCACACCTGGAATATGCCGTCCAATTCTGGGCACCAGTCCTCAGGAAGGATGTCCTGGTATTGGAAAGGGTTCAGAGAAGGGCATCAAAGCTAATTAAGGGATTGGAGGACCTTAGTTATGAGGAAAGATTACAAGCACTGAACTTATTCTCTCAGGAGAAGAGACGCTTGAGAGGGAATATGATTTCAATGTACAAATGCTGTACTGGTAACCCCACAATAGGGATGAAACTATTCAGCACAAGGGAATACACAAAGACACGCGGCCATTCACTAAAAATAGAAGAAATGCGTTTTAACCTTAAAATGCGTAGAGGTTTCTTTACAGTAAGAGCAGGGAGGATGTGGAATTCTCTTCCACAAGCAGTAGTTTCTGCTGGGAGTATAGACAATTTCAAAAGACTATTAGATGCACACCTAAGGGACCACAACATTGAGGGATATAAAATGTAATACTGACATAAAAATGCACACATAGGTTGGACTTGATGGACTTGTGTCTTTTTTCAGCCTCACTGACTATGTAACTATGTAACTATAGCAAGATGATGCGGGGACACTCATGTGGGCTTGATCCTGAGCTACACTCCATTGTGTCCATTGACATACAGAGCGTGGCTTTAGCCCGCCGTCCAATCTCTACTCACTGGCTGTGATTGACAGCAGCAAGAGGCATTGGCTCCTGCCCGAGGAGAGAGAAATTGAGTGCTGTTGCTCCTGGACACAGAACTGGATCAAGAATAGACTCAGGTGATTAAGTAAGGGGTTAAAGCTGCATGTATAAGGTTTGTTTACCTTAATAGAGATAATGTCTTAAGGGAAAAAACCTTCTACCTTTACAACTTCTTTAAGATTAGATAGACATAGCCTAGACTTTCACTTTAACCCCTTCCTTACCCGGCACTTAAACCCCCCTCCTGCCCAGACCAATTTTTGGCTTTCAGCGCTGTCGCATTTTGAATGACAATTGCGCGGTCGTGCGACGTTGTACCCAAATAAAATTTGCGTCCTTTTTTTCCCACAAATAGAGCTTCCTTTTGGTGGTATTTGATCACCTCTGCGTCATTTCTGATCGCCGCTATAAACAAAAAATGAGCGACAATTTTGAAAAAAAGAACAATATTTTTTACTTTTTGCTAAAGTACAAATCCATTAAAAAAAATATTCATCAGTTTTGGCCGATTTATATTCTTCTACATATTTTTGGTAAAAAAAAAAATCACAATCGGCGTATATTGATTGGTTTGCGCAAAAGTTATCGCGTCTACAAACTGGGAATTGATTTATGGCGTTTTTATTATTTTTTTTTTTTTTACTAGTAATGGCGGCGATCTGCGATTTTTATCGGGACTGCGATATTGCAGCGGACATGTCAGACATTTTTTACACATTTTTGGGACCAATGACATTTATACGGCGATCAGAAATTTAAATGTCCACTGATTACTGTATAAATGTCATTGGCAGTGAAGGGGTTAACACTAAGGGGCAGTGAAGGGGTTAACAAATGTTCCCTGGGTGTGTTCTAACTGTGGGGGGGCGGGGCTGGCCGGGACATAACAGATCTAACTGATCCCAGTGACAGGGATCAGTAGATCTGTCATGTCCCCTGTCACAGAACGGGGAACCGCCGTGTTTACAACGGCGGTTCCCCGTTCTGAGGCTCCTAACAGTGATCGGCGGGTCTATAGGCATTTTTTTTACCTGTACTGATTGGCTTTCCATCTGCATAGTAACCACAGGAGGTCACTTGCTTGGCACTGCCACCATTCACAGAAGGCCTCAAAATTCTTTTGGTGCCATGCCTCATCGCCTCGTCCAATCACAGAATGTCTTGTATACAAGACAAGGCTTTCTCTCAATGGTGGCAGTGCCCAGCGGGTGACCCCTGAGGTTACCAGCGCGGACCAGAAATGCCCATGTCCATGTCCATGGACGTCCTCCACTGCGCACGCTCCTGCGCGCCCCCTGGCACTCGATGTCCGCCCGACCCACGGGCACGCTCACGCAGCGTGCGGCGCGCGTGCGCCGCCGCTGCTGCCAGGGGGCGCGCAGGAGCGTGCGCAGTGGAGGACGTCCATGGACGTCCTCCGGGCATTTCTGGTCCGCGCTGGAGCCGTACTTCGGCAATAGCGCGGACCTGGAGTGGTTAAAACTGAAGTCTTGGTATGATTTTTATAGCATAGTTGGACTAGTGTAAATCATCATATATAGTCACTGCTAATGCAGTGAAAGCAGCTTGTCTTCTGCATAGTAACCTCAGGGGTCACCCGCTGGGCACTGCCACCATTGAGAGAAAGCCTTGTCTTGTATACAAGACATTCTGTGATTGGACGAGGCGATGAGGCATGGCACCAAAAGAATTTTGAGGCCTTCTGTGAATGGTGGCAGTGCCAAGCAAGTGACCTCCTGTGGTTACTATGCAGATGGAAAGCCAATCAGTACAGGTAAAAAAAATGCCTATATATTTTATATACATAGAGCACCGCTAGCCAAATTACATATTTTGTTAATTTTGTAAGTGAAATGTACTAAACTACTACTGTAGGAAATAAATAAAAAGTTTTGCGCTAAAAAAGGAACTGATTCATATGACAGGGTCACTCAATTATTTAAAGTGACTGCATATAAAGAACCTGTAGTGATCACATACACATACTCAAAAATAAAGTGACAGTGCATAAGTTGACTCTACATCAAATACCAATAACCTGTGATAGTGAATAACTTAAAATGAACAGGGTATCAAATAAGTTGACTCTATGATGTTCAATGATCCAAGTAAAAAAGTCCAAATAACCATGTGATGATTAAAGACTTAAAGTGATCAGTGCATAAAAATCCAAACAAATGTCCCAAATAAACAATAAAGTTGAGCACAAAGACAGGTAGAATGTGCATAGATCGAATCCGTGGTGAGTTATCATCCAAAGATCGATGTAGAGGATTAATGATGACAATAAAGGCCAACAATTCTTCTCTAGGGTAAAAAAGGTGGACTCTTACCAGATGGGTTGGGTACACTTGACCGTATGGCCAGTGGACCTTACAGGCTTGTAGTGGGAAACTCCACAAACAGTGATGGCAGGATCTCCGTTGGTGGTGCTGGGTGGTGCCTTTGGTAGCACGGGAGTCAAGGCTACCTTCGACATCAGACCTCACCGGGAACCATGTGAAGAAAAGAAACCACTCCACATTGTGTAGTAAAGCACACCAGTTTATTTCACTGATACAGGAACAGAAAAAATAAAAGCTGTCAAATAAAAGGCATAAACGAAAGACTGCGATAGGCACGTGGTCCCCATCCGACGCGTTTTGTCCGCACAGACGTCTACTGTAGTGTGCTAAAAAAATATATTTGAAAATGTTAACACAGTAACATATTCTTCACAAATATTAAAACATAGTCACAAACAAAATCATATTTGTAACGTGCAGACATTTGGATGCCAAAGTAAGTCAGTATTTAGTTACACCCACTTTGGCACAGATCACAGCTTGCAAATGCCTTTTGTATCCAGACAACAGTCTTTCAGTTTTTGTTGTAGGGATTTTTGCCCAGTCGTATTTGCAGATCCTGTCTAATGCTGAGATACTATTGGGCCATCTTGCACGCATAGGATGTTTAAGATCCACCCACAGATTTTCAGTGAGGGAATCAGGGGAATGGGAGGGTCCTTACAAATCCTTCAGCTTGTTTTTCTTCAAGTAGCTCATGGCGGCTTTGGGGTAGATTTGGGTGGAATTTGCTGATTTCACTGCTATGCTACTCACTGTTCTCTTTGCTGGAGACTGACGTGAGGAAGCAAAGCCCTGCCTTTACAAAGATGGCAGCCCCTACTTACTGACCCAGTGCAGCCTTTCCTTTGTGCAGCAGCTTCCTGTAATAAAGACCAGACACTGCTGTTCTGTCTCCGTGATTGGTCTGTAGTGGGTGGAGCCCGCTGGACCCTTCCCAAAGTTCCTATCTCTGCACAGGCAACAAAGTAATAATGGCATCAATTACATCATTACTTGTCAATGGCTCCTGCTGCTGACAAAAGCCAATCAGGAGTGCAAGTCCCTAGAGAGGTAAGACTCTCGTGGACATCGCTGGATCAAGAGGGGACTCAGGTAAGTATTGGGGGGCTGCTGCACACAGAAGGTTTTTTACCTTCATGCATAAATTTCTCACTTCTGCTTATTCTCTTCTGCTTATCTGCTTTAGGTATCTATCTTGTGATACTTAAAGTGGAAATAAAGTAAGCATCACAAGTTTTCCTCATGTAAATGCACTGAATACTGCACATATTGCTTTGTTTTCTTTTTCCCTCACTCCAAAGGCTCCTCGTTCCTAAGATATCTCTGTTTCCTATACCCCATGATTTTTCACCAGCGCAGTTCTTCACACAATTTTGCCATCAGGCCTTGCTGAGATGTAAACAGCACTTATGCCAGGATGATTCATAGATCAGATCACAGGTCCTAGCCTTTACAGAGGAATAGCTTTGGGGCAGTGGGATGGCCCTCCCTCTCACTACTATAAAAGTGACTGGGTAGCTGTATAGCCACCAAGATCACTTTTACTAAACTGCCAATCACAGACTGAAAAAAATGTTGTTTTAACCACTCTAAGACCAGGATGTTTTAAAATGGCCTAAGGATGCAAAGTGGTTAAACAGAGCTATCAGGGCCTGTTGACATCTCCTGGGAAATTAGGCTACACAGTAAGGGCTCATACACACCATTCGTGCATGTGAACTGATGGGAAAACTGCACATATTTCACTTGCTGAGACATCAGTTTCAGATCAGTTTACATCAGTTTTCATGCGCGTTTCAGTGAGTTTGCATGCACGTTGACATCAGTTTTCATGCCCTATTCACCAATGTTGATGTCATGTCAGTTTTTTCCCCCGCAGAAAACTGTATACCTGTTGCAGATTTAATGCACATAAAATAGAACCACTAAGGACAATACAGAAAAAATATATAAAAAAATATATAAAATGTAAAAAATATAAAAATATATATAAAATATATTCCTCTCAGCAAACAATTTAGTGGGTACAACTCTCCCCCAAAACTGCATGCGTTGGTGCAATCATAAATTTATATATAATAATTCCCACCAACTCAAATTTCTGGGAGAAGTAACATACATTAAATAAATTTGAAAATACCAAAGAACTAATACAAAGTGATCTCAGCAAATTAATTAAAAATGATTACAAATGAAAATATAATAAATATATCAAAGACAATATGGTGTATTCCCTAGCCACATGTTGAAACTCCACAGACCAGTGGGGATTATTCACTGATCATATTTGTGGCTCCATATGTTTGTATGCATCAATATTGTATAAATTATTAATCATGGTGGGTGAATGCTGACTCATAGAAACAACTACACCCCTTGATTAATTGCCTATTGTAGCAGAATGACCATTTTTATGTGAACCTATCCAGACCCGTATAAATGTGGATGCATTATTTTATACAATTGTGAAGGAATAGATGCCAATACTCATATCAACCTCCCCATAGACCAATGAGCAAACAAGATCCATCCACAAGATGGAACCCATGCCCATTAACAGAGATCATATATATACTTCTCCTGCTCATTGTTTACCAGTCAGACAGGAAACAATTAATGTCCATCTCTATATTAAGGCCCAATGGATCCAAAGTGCCCATTCTATGGATCCACCGGGTCTCATTCTGCGAGATGGCTCTAGTCATGTTGGTACTCCTCCAGTGGCCCTCAACACGATCAATCCCACAGAACATCAGTTGGCTGGGATCTCTCTCATGCACTAGCCTAAAATGGTTAGATAGGCTATGATGTTGGAAGCCTTTCCTTATATTGGTGACATGCTCCCTCAGCCTCACCTTGAGTTTACGTGTGGTCCTACCAATATACTGAAGCCCGCATGTGCATGTCAGCAAATATGTGACGTGAGTGCTATCACATGTAATACATTTTCTAACAGCATAGGACCTCCCTGTGGAGGTGGAAGTGAACTCCGTGGTCCTACGCTGTCTGAAATTAGATGTGGTACAAATCACACACCTGCCACAACTAAAGAAACCCTCCATGTCTAGAAAGGTGCAGGTCTTAACAGGAGGGTCGATGACATTAGGGGCTAATCTGAGACGCAGAGATGGTGGCCTCCTATACACAAACCGTGGACGGTCTGGTATGAGGTCTACAAGATCCCTATCTCAGCGTAACAGAGGCCAATGCTTTTTCATAATCCCCTCGAATTGCCTATACTCCCTAAAGAAAATGGTCATAAATGATAGACCATGGTTGTTATTCTCTTTCATATTTTTGTTGAATAATGACTCTCTATCCATATTCCTAATTGAAATTTTGGTATTTTCTAACGAGGATCTAGCATAACCCTTTTCAATAAACCTCTCCAGAATAGTATCAGCCTGTTGATCATAATCTGTTAAAGAGTCACAATTCCGTCGGATCCTGCATTGCTGTAGCAGGCTGGTGAATATGTATGTTTGTTTTTTGTATTCCCACACTTTTAAATAGGGTATACAGTATAACATATTATAGCAACAAACAGTGAATAATTTACATATCAGTTGCCTTTCTTATAAACCTGCAACCATCGCTGAACATAAGGTTTATCTATTACATATATTCAAAGCATTGCTTTAAACTGGGACTCCTGTTCACAATTAGTCTGACGAAATCCAGCCTTTCTAGTTATCTTTTTTTGTACTGATAGCATTTTTTATTTGCACTTTATAGTTTTGATTTTTATAAGTATATACATATATTATTTTATATATATTTATCATTAAATATTTTTCATATATATTATTAGCATTATCCTTGTTCTGTATACATTATTACCATGGTGAATGGCAGTTTTATAACATTCAAATTCTTCTTTATTGGGCATAATTTTGGCATTTTGCTGCATAAGGCTATTGCAGCTATTTAATGGTCTAATAAAGATTACCCCTTAAGGTTGATTGATTTTTGGACAGCTCACATTTGTAAAGTATAAGATGACTGCTTTGAGGCATGGCAGGTTTGAGGATGATAGATCACTGCAAGATATTAATTGCTTTTACGCTTGTTATAAAAATCTAATTTATACATATGGTAGACTGTTTTAGTTTTTTTTTTTATATACACTTGCTCAAAGTACTTAATTAATGGATCTATGTGGCTTTAGCAGAAAAAGCTGTAATTAAAAATTGAAGGGGAAGCAGTTTTACCATGAGTATTTTCTGATATAAGAGGCATGGGAAAACTATGTGGAATACAGTAGATATAATAAATGTAAAATATACCTCAGTATTCTTCCCAATTTTCCATCATTATTTAAGTGGAAGCACTGCTCTCCACAAATATCCTGCAAGGTATTTGTGGCATTTGCATTAACTCATCATAAAGGGAATGGTAGTAGTCTTGCTCTCATGATATCCAATGATATAACAGTCAAGGGCATAAGGTGCATCTTCAAAGAGTTGCTACCCTATCTTTTCCTAAATGTTCATCTGTTTGCCCATATGCCAGAGTTCTAAGGGATAAATAAAGCTTTAGCTTATCTGAGCTTATATATGATGTCTGGTATTGTTATATCCAGAACCAATAAAGCTAGAAATGATAATATAGGAGGACAGGGAAGTGCTTCATAGTTAACATTTGTGGGTCTAGAACAGCAGTCTCCAAAATGTGTCCCGGGGGGCAGATATGGCCCTTTGCCTTTATCCAGCCCTTGGAACACTATTCCTCCTGCTGACACCAATAATGGGGCACTATTCCTCCCTTTTACACCAACAATGGGGCACTATTCCTCCCACTTAAACCAACAATGGGGCACTATTCCTCCCATTTACACCAACAATGGGGCACTATTCCTCCACTATCACCAATGATGGGTCACTATTCCTCCCACTTATACCAACAATGGGGCACTATTCCTTCACTATCACTAATGATGGGGCACTATTCCTCACACTTACACCAGTGATAGGGCACTATTGCTCCCATTTGCATCAATAATGGGGCACTATTCTTTCCACTGACACCAATGATGGGGCACTATTCCTCCCATTGACACCAATGATGGGGCACTATTCCTCCCACTAAAATGGGGCATTGTTTACTCCCACTGACACCAGGGCATTTTCTACTTCCACTAGCCATGGTCTGCCCCCCCCCCAAAAGCCTGGCCCCTTGTTTATCAAGTTTGGAGACCCCTGGTGTAGAAGATCTATAGATAGCAGATGTGCTATCATTACTCTAAGATTACTCTGAAGCTGATGAATGGGATTGACATTATTATGTGTGAGTGAACAGAAGACGGGCACATGGGGACTCCCCATTACACTTTATAGGCAATGCTACACAAAACAAGCTTACCTGTGCGCATTTAGCAGAGTTGCACCATACTGTTTAGAAGATTCCATATAAAATATGTCTGAAGTAACATATACTGTTCATACAGATTACCTTTCTCTTTCAGTCCAAACTATATTGCTTATTATGCAGTAAAAGGGGGACTTAAAGTGGTTGTGACACTAAAAAAAAAAATCCTGTTCCCTTAAAGTATGTTACACAGCACAGTGTCTGTGCTGTGTAATTTGGCCACCTGTATTTCCTAAAAACCTGGCTAATCCTGCCTGGTTCTGCCCTCCCCTCTGTAAACTGAGCACGGTTTACCATGGCTGCTGAGCCATGACACTGTGGTCAGTTTACGTGCCTCCGTCATCCGCAGCTCTCCTCTGTCCTCTCCCCCCTTCCCTCCCTACCTGTCAGCTGTGTGAGTGCTGATCTGCTCCCCTCCTGCTGCTATCAAACCGCAATGACATTCCTACAATAAGCTCTGCTATATTGAATAATGTCCCTAGTGTATGTGTTTTTTTTTTTAAAAATGCTGCTGTGTACCTCATTTAATAGCGCCACTCACGTGACCGGCCGCCTCTTTCCTCCTCTCCTCCCCCTCCTGGATGGCATCAGCGGGGGTTTCTCAGCCCCACTCGCTTTGCTGTCAGATTGATAGAGGAGAGAGGCGGCCAGTCACATGAGCCCCCAGCGGCGCTATGAAATGAGGTACACAGAGGCATTAAAAAAAAAAAAAAAAAACACATACACCGGGACATTATTCAATATAGCAGAGCTGATTGTAGGAATGCCATTGAGTGGCTTAGCAGCCACTTTAAGGGAGTAGGCCAGCAGTACAAAACAGCTACATATAAAAGTATGACCATTTCCAAGCACACAGAATAAAACCAAGGCCTTTGCTGGAAATTTAGGGCCAGATATATGTTATAGTAAAAAACAAAGTTTTCCAGAATCTGAGATTTGGAAGCTAAAGTGGATAAAAGACAGAATCAAAAATTGGTATATTAATTATAGGGGGGGGAGGGGGTTGATGGGCTAAGTTAGTCCCTGGTTTCTTTCATTTCATGGATGTTCCCGCAGCAATACCTCCCTTTGATAAACCTAAACTCTGTCTGAGCCACTGAGAGTAAAATAGATAAAAAATACATTTGGGTGAGTTAGACCCCCGTACAATATATAGAGCAGATGTGCAGAACAGGAACATAAGCACAGAGATCTCACCAATAAAATCCT
>BLSH010181634.1:136408-149790 GCA_018402905.1 Glandirana rugosa
TCACGGAAAATAGTCACGGGTAGTCACGCCACCATGGTGTCACCGCACTGATGGGCACTGATAAAAGGCACTGGTGGGGGGCATGGTGTCACCACACTGATGTGCACTGATAACAAGCACTGGTGGGGGGCATGATGTCACCGCACTGATGGGCACTGATAAGAGGCACTGGTGGGCATGGTGTCACAGCACTGATGGGTACTGATGAGAGGCACTGTTGGGGGGCATAGTGTCACCGCACTGATGGGCACTGAAAAGCAGCACAGGTGGGCACGGTGTCACCGCACTGATAAGCGACACTAGTGAACACAGTATCACCACACTGATAAGCGGCACTGGTGGGTACGGTGTCACCGCACTGATGGGCACTGATGAGCAGCACTGGTGGGAACGATGTCACCGCACTGATAAGCGCCCCTAGTGGGCACTGATAAGCGGCACTAATGGGCAAGGGGTCACCGCACTGATAAGTGGCACTAGTGAGCACGGTGTCACTGCACTGATAAGCGGCACTGGTGAGCATGGTGTCACAGTACTGATGGGCACTTATAAGCAGCACTGGTGGGCACGGTGTCACCGCACTGATAAGCGGCACTAGTGGGCATGGTGTCACCGCACTGATAAGCGGCACTGGTGGGCACAGTGTCACCGCACTGATTGGCACTGATAAGCAGCACTGGTGGGCATGGTGTCACTGCACTGATGGGCACAGGGTCACTGCACTGATGGACACTGATAAGTGGAACTGTGTGACCGCACTAATAAGTGGCACTGTGTGACCGCACTGATGGGCACTGATAAGCAGCAATCCCGGAGTTCTGCTTTAAACACTCCGGTAGGAAATATATTGATTGTCCACATGCTGTTAATGCACATATGAAAACCCAAGGTAGAACTATTCAACGGTGCTTTAATATATCCTGGAAGAAAAGACAATTTCAGCATCCATTCAAAGCAGAGTTATTTAGGTGACAATAGAAAAGTTCCATTATACTATTGATAGAAAGAAATCAAATACAATGCATCTAGTATCTTTATTTATTCTACAATGCAAACTCTCTAGTTATCTTCTTATAATACTCACATACATATCAATTCTGGATATCTTCCACATTCCCAAAAGCAACAAAGAGAAGGAACCGCCTCCCCTAACAATGAAGCAGAGGTCAGTCCTCTCCTTCTTTTATATCCCTCAGCTACTGATGGCACTTAGCTAGTAGGCCATCGTCGTATAACAATGACCCAACTGCACATACGCTGGTGAGCCACCATCACTGCTAGAACTCTGATCCAGCAGCTCTCCAGCTTCTCAACAGGCCAATAGGCAAAGGGGAGAAGGCAGGTTACCACTAAGACTAGCAAAAATCATGCCACTCTCCCACCTCCGAAAGGATACGCTGCCAGACAATAACAACAGGCAACCCATTGCAATGGAACATATGACCACCTATTCGGGTATCTGTCCTCCGGAAGCTGCAATCGTAAGGTCAGAGGAAGGGGCTGTGCGCTGAGCATAAAGCACCCCCCACACTCCATTTGGACAATTCCAAACAAGTGAGAATGGGCATATTACACACAATTGTAGTGAGCGGCATTTACAGAATTTGATTCAAAACAATGGCAGTTATAGAGGATGGTTCAACCATTTGAGAGTTACAATAATACCACCTATACCATTACAATGGCAGCTTTATGAAGAAAAAGAGGTGCTCTCTAGTTCTCTGCAAAGCATTCTTTGATCGGACAAGTGGAGATCACAATGTCGCTACTCCCACCTCTCCACCTCATCCAGTAAGAGAATGCTTTACATTTATTGAGAAGATGCAGAGTATTCTCTGAATAGCACCCATACCAAGCGAGCGATATCCCCTGTTCACTAAATAGCAGGCCTGGACAAATTACACGCAATTACAAGCAAATATAGCTATACCTGGAATTCAGCTTTAACCACTTCCTTATTGGGCACTTAAACCCCCCTCCTGCCCAGACCAATTTTCAGTTTTCAGCGCTGTCGCTCTTTGAATGACAATTGCGTGGTCGTGCGATGTTGTACCTAAACAAAATTGGCGTCCTTTTTTTTCCCACAAATAGAGCTTTCTTTTGGTGGTATTTGATCCCTCTGCATCATTTCTGATCGCCGCTATAAACAAAAAAAGAGCGACAATTGTGAAAAAAAAAACAATATTTTTTTACTTTTTGCTATAATAAATATCCAAAAATAAAAAATAAAAAAAACAAATTTATTCATCAGTTTTGGTCGATATATATTCTTCTACATATTTTTGGTAAAAAAAATCGCAATCTGCGTTTATTGATTGGGTTGCGCAAAAGTTATAGTGCCTACAAACTATGGACATTGATTTATGGCGTTTTTATTATTTATTTATTTTTTACTGGTAATGGCGGCGATCTGTGATTTTTATCGGTACTGCGATATCGGGGCGGACATGTCGGACGTTTTTGACACTTTTTTGGAACCAATGACATTTATACAGCGATCAGAAATTTAAATATCCACTGATTACTATATAAATGTCATTCGCAGTGAAGGGGTTAACTATGTTCCCTGGGTGTGTTCTAACTGTGGGGGGCGGGGTTGACAGGGGCATGACAGATCTAACTGATCCCAGTGACAGGGATCAGTAGATCTGGCATGCCCCACCTCACAGAACGGGGAACCGCTGTGTTTACTTCGGTGGTTCCCCGTTCCTCCTCTCTGTAAGGAGATTGCGGGTCTCCGGCGGACATCGGGTCCGCCCGACCCGCGGGCACACTCCCGCAGCCCAGGGAGCGCGCCCAGCACGAGCCAAATGGGAGGACATCTATAGATGTCCTCCCGGCATTTTAGAGCCGCGCTGTAGCCGTCATTCGGCTATGGCGCGGATGCGAGGTGGTTAAAGTGATACTAAAGTCTCAGTTTTTTTTTTGTTAAAAATAACAAATATGTTATACTTGCCTCCTCTGTGCAGTTGGTTTTGCACAGAGCAGCCCAGATCCTCCTCTTCTCAGGTCCTTCTTTTACGCTACTGGTCCCTCGTTCCAACAAGCAGCTTGCTATGGGAGCAGCCGAGCCGTGGCTCCCTGTGTCCATTCAGACACGGAGCTATGGCCTGGTCCCACCCCCCCTCTCCTCATTCGCTCACTGACTTTGATTAACAGCACCGGGAGCCAATGGCGCTTCGCAGCCGAGTCTCTCGTGCAACATCACTGGATCGAGAGGGGGTTCAGGTACAGTAAGTATTATGAGGGCTGAGGGGGGCTGCTGCATACAGAAGGTTTTTTAGCTTAATGCATAGAATGCATTCAGATAAAAAAAACCTTCTGCCTTTACAACCACTATACGTTACTGTATTAGCAAGGGTGTTTTCACATTGTAAGTTTCTATTCTAATTTCACCTTGCTGTGCTGCAATATAAAATTATAGGGCTTTTTTTTTTTAAATTAGCAGTTTCACTGCAAAGTCAAGTTTGCTGAAATTTTAAGCTCATCCAAAATTGCCACCCTGTCTATATGGTGGCATAAAATGATGTGGCGTTATGTGTATCATATAAAGTTGTATAAGTATTTTGGTCTAAAGGTTTGAAATGCTATATATAGTAGAAATACATTATCTGTTTATAATGTACCATGTCAAGCTGTAGCTTGCATTCTAGGCTTTTAGTGTCATGCAATGGACTTACCACCTGCATTGCTCTATGGAATGCACTGTGCATAATTATACAGTGTTATGGAGACTGTAATGCTTAATGGCGACAATCTGTAAAGACACCTCTAAGACCCTTTTCACACCAGGGCCACCCGAGCGTTAGTGGTAAAACACCGCTAATTTGCGGCGCTTTACCGCTCATAATAGCGGCGCTATGGCGCCACCATTCGGGCAGCGGCGGTGCGCTTTTAACCCCCCACAAGGAGTTAAACAGGGGTTAAAAGTGCCGGTTAGCGGCGCTCCCAAAGCAGATTGTTTTCAATGGGCAGGGGCGGTATGGGAGCGGTGAATACACCGCTCCCACACAGCTGCAAAGATGCGGCTTGCAGGACTTTTTTTACCGCCCCGCAAGCGCACCGCCCCAGTGTGAAAGCACTCGGGCTTTCACACTGGGGTGTATTGGGGGGAGTTTTTCAGGCGCTTTTCTATCGATATTTTTAGCGCAAAAGCGCCTAAAAATTGCTTTGGTGTGAAAGGGGTCTAAAAGTATGTGATATTTATTTGCCACAAAATTTGTAACAAGTCTTTACATTTCATCACAATTTTTTTCTGTGGTAAAACAATGTAACAAGTGTGGTGTTGCATATTCTTCATAACTTGAATACCTGCCATAAATGGTCACATTTAAAAGGCCATAACCAGGTCATCAGTGATGACAGCCTCAAGGCATAATGCTCTCGTTGCCAACTATTGGGTAGTTTAGCTGTAAAAGTAATGAAAGATATTTTTCCTTCTATAATGCGCTGCAGAAATCTAGGTAGCCTACTTAGATCAATTCTACTTGAATGCCCCCTGCAGTAATTCACAGGTAATTGCAAATATTAAACAGTCAGATTTCCTGAACTGGTAGGATTACAAATAGAATCTAAGGGGAACACAAAAGGCTCTACCGAACATTTTTTTCCTTCCAGTGACATCACTCACGCAGGGGAATTTTTTTTCCTCCCACTGACACCACCAATGCAGGAGCGTTTTTCTCTCTGCCGCTATTAGCCCCATATTTCTCTGTAGGACATTGGGGGGAATTCAATAAAACTGCTCCGCCACTTTTCTGGCGTTTATGTGTGTAGCGCCAAATGAAACATCTGTGACACTTTTGGCTTTGCCAGCAACTCATGCGCCAAATTCAGGTAGTACTTAAATGCGCCACTTTTACATTGTGGCGCAATGCCTGTGCCATATTCAAAAAATTATGAAAGTGGAGCAAATTAAGACCAACTCTCTTTTGGTGCACAGAGAGAGACCCTCGTGCAGGCAGATTTTTCAAAGTGTCTTGTATCCATTAAAAAGCATGCACCAAGTTCTAGACAGGTAAATTAATTTTACGTACATTGGGACACTTTTATATTGCGCATGAGACACAGTCTGCACCATGCTTTATGCATTCCATGGTCCACCACTATGTCGGCACACTGCAACTATTATTCGAATACTGCTGTTACTCCAGCTCCCTGTCTACCATCTCAGGCCCACTGATATCCAAATGTTACCAGGTATGAGGATATCCTGTCCCTTTGGAGTTTCTGATCTCCTGTTGAGGGAAATCTCACTGAAGGGACACAGACAGCAAACCACCTTCAACTATAATAAAAGAAACCTGTACTTTGCCTTTAGTAAGCAAAAAACATTTCACTGCATTCAGGCATAATGTGCATCCTGTACTCACCTTTAATGCCCTCCTCACTCTGCTATGATCTGCTGCAGTAACCTTAAGAAATGTTGGGTCCTTCTGGATACAGGGCATAGGAGACACTGCCTGCCACAGTATGGTGCTGGGCGATATAGAGGTTAAAGTAATTGTAAAGGCTAATTTTTTTTTTTTTTTTTAATAACAAACATATTATACTTACCTCCTCTGTGCAGTTGGTTTTGCACAGAGCAGGCCGGATTCTTCTCTTCTCGGGTCCCTCTTTGCAGCTCCTGGCCCCTCCTCCTATCGAGTGCCCCCTCAACCAGCAGCTTGCTACAGAGGTCACCCAAGCCAAGTCAGCACTCCATGTAACCATGCAGACATGGGGCCCCGACCCGGCCCCACACCATCTCTCCCCTGATTGGCTGACTGACTTTGATTGACAGCCAATGGCGCCACTGCTGTGTCTCAGCCAATCAGGAGGAGTGTCCCGGATGGCTTAGACATTCATGGACATGGCTGGAGAGAGATGGGGTTAAGGTAAGTAATTAGGGGGTGCTGGGGGGGTTGCTACACACAGAAGGTTTTTTTATCTTAATGCATAGAATGTTTGCCTATAACTTTACAACTCCTTTAATAAAAATGCAATTTAATGTTTTAATTGGCTTCTCAAAATTTGGGTAACATGAGTAGAAACTTCAAAATTAAGAAATGCAATTAAAAGGTACATTACAGGTGGATGAACTTTTTTGGTATAAGCTGGATGGCGCTACCTTAAGCTGACTTCTCACTAAGCGTAAAGGTATGTATATAAATATAAATAAATAAGTGTGAAATATAACATACGTGATACAAAAATGTGATACAAAAGTGTTGTAGGTTAATGTTCCCCTTAACCTGTGGTATTCAGTGCTCAGAGTATTCTTGGTATCCTAGTGAAATTCTTTAAAATCAATTATTTATACGTGTAAGATGTCCAAAAAAAAAAAAAGAAGATTATTCCATACAGTAAGATGCTAAAATCAATACAATAGATACCAATACATAAAGTGCTCTGTGCTTCCTATATGACGTAGTGACCATAAAGTATTGCAAATAATAAATAATAATAGTTGGTGAGATGTGTGCAACCCCCACAGGTGTGGGATGTTCCACTATTAGCAACTTAGGTAATTCAGTCCTTTGGAATTATCAGCTCAGGTGTTTCAGTCCATTCAAATTTCACAACTCCCTTATACATATACTCATTAATCAGATGAATGTACTAAATCAGATCATCGTCCATGACTTGTATAAATAAATGCCATAAATAAAATAAGGTGGATGAACGGCTCCAACTTCTGATATCACTGCAGTTTCTTAACCACCTCCCACCCGGCCACTGTACATATACGGCCGAGTGGGAGCTTCCCCGTTCTGACAGGACGTGCATATACGTCCTGCAGAACGGGAGCTCGCGGCGTGGCCACGCGGTGCGCTGCGGCTGGATCCTGTGATCATTATGATCACAGGATTCAGCTGAGCAGGGATCGGGATATGGGCGCTGTGATTGGCCCCCCAATCATGTGACGGCTGTGTCCAATCACAGCCGTCACATTGTAAAAAGAGACGAACGTCTCTGTGACAGTTCGGGGGGGGGGGAATATGCAGCTATGTGACAGCTCTCTGCATGATGATGATGTCATGCAGAAAGCTCTCACAGATCGCCCCCCACACAGTGCACCAAGCACACTGATACCCCTGTCCCCATACACAAGTGTCTCCATAAAACAGTCCCCAAAACATCTGTATGTCCCCAATCACATGTCACCATGCACAAAACATCTGTCACAGTCCCCAAAACATCTGTATGTCCCCGTCACATCTGTCGCAGTCCTCAAAACAGCTGTATGTCCCCGTCACATCTGTCACCATACACAAAACATCTGTATGTCCCAGTCACATCTGTCACAGTCCTCGTCACATCTGTCTGTCCGCCAACACCAAATAAACCCCGATTTGGGTTATCTTTACCAAAGAAATGTAGCAGTATCATTTTTGGTCAAAATTTATGAAGAGAAATTACTTATTTGCAAAATTTTATAACAGAAACAAAGAAAAATGCATTGTTTTTGAAACTTTTCAGTATTTTAATTTATAGCGCAAAAAATAAAAACCCAGGGGTGATTAAATACCACCAAAAGAAAGCTCTATTTGTGTGAAAAAAATTATAAAAATTTCATTTGGGTACAGTGTTGCATGACCGCGCAATTGTCATTCAAACCGCAACAGCGCTGAAAGCTGAAAATTGGTCCGGGAAGGAAGGGGGTTTAAGTGCCCAGTATTGAAGTGGTTAAACTACTTGTCTCAGCAACTCTTGGAGCAGAAGCATGAAAATTATTTTTAGATATTCTCTTGTGGGTAAAGTTGCCCCCTTTTCTGAAAAAAATGTTTGCCTTATCATCTGTTAATTTTATTAACACTGGCAGCAATCCCCATATTTACCACCCAGGTCAATCAAATATTGGTCATGAGTAATTTTTTTGTGGGTAGAATTATGAAAACAGCAGATTTGATCATATATCTGCTCAGATTTATTGTTTCAAACAGTGGGCAGGGGTTTTAATGAGTTTCAGTTAGAGAACAAAGCAATTAGTACTGCTCTAATACACATGCGTCAAACACAAGGCCTGTGAGCCGAATGTGGCCCTCCAGGCCATTTCATGTGGCCCTCACATCTCTCCTGCAGCTATGGCACCCCCCTCCTCTCCGTTCCCACCTTATCTCCGCAGTCGGCAGCAGAAAGGAGGACAGAACTCCTCCGCCATATCCTGCACTTTTCCGTGCAGCCACGGAGAGAGGCTCATCTCTTCCCCCATCTCAACAGTTGGGAGCAGAGAGAAGGACAGGACTCCTCCTACAGATCATGTGCCTCCCTGTGCAGCCGCAGCATCACCTTGTCTCTGCCTCCCCTGGTCTCAGCATTCAGCAGACTCCAGCAGCTGACTCCTGCTCTCATCGGTCCTCCTCTAGACCCTGCGCTTTCTGCTTCCCGGCTCCACCCCAGCTTCTTCCCAGCAGCAGCACATGTAAGGGGGGTGTACTGTGATGTAAAGGAGAGTGGAGGACTCTTGACTTCTGATGGTGGAGGGGATTGCTCTGGACATCTAGTCTTAGGCCCCTTTCACACAAATGGATAGAATCAGCTGTTCTGCCGTTGGTAAATGCAAGTCAGATAAAGCACAACGATTACTTGCATTTGTTACTTTCCGATTAGCCACGGATACATGCTGCTGCGGTGGAAACATTGTTAACATTCTTTTTTTTTTTTTAATAGTTTTTTATTGAAAGTTTAACACATTACAATAGTAGGTTAAAGCATTGTAATAGTAAGTACAAAAGCCAGTGGTAGATAAGTTGTTGTGAAATGGTAGTTCAGAGAGTAATAGAGTCAAAGGTGATAGTAATATACACTATGAGTTCATCATATGCAACATGTATATATACCCTTAAGAAGTTGTTTGTTCGCAATTTTTTGAATAATTTCTCGTTTTGGTGAGCACAAGACTGCTATCCCCACTGTTAATTGGAATGAGTAGTAGATTTAGTAATATGAAGGAGGAAAATCCTCTTTGTCTCCTAGTATCTAGGTTATATTACCGACGTTTTCTCGGTCTCCCTAGATAGGTTCCCCCCCCCGTTGCCTCCAGACCACCGGTCTCCCCGTTAGGGATCATTAGCGGCCGGGTGGGGGCGACCGGGGTATGACCCCCCGGAGAGGACAATAGGTCCTCTGACAAGATATTCATTTACTCGAGCAGGTTAGCAATTCATTTTATTCAAAATACGTTTTTATACCATTTTACCCAGAGGTCCCATTTATGTTTGGTGGAGGTATTGTCACCTAGGCTGTTGGCTAGGATTTGTTCGTAGGTATAATGAAGATTGGTGGTTTCAATAAGATCAGCCATTATGGGAATTTCAGGGGATTTCCATCTGCGGGTTATATTTAGCCTTGCAGCTAAAAGAATATTGACCAGAATACTTCGGGTTGATGGGGGGTAGGATTCAATGCCTAAGGAAAGCAGCGCCAGTTGAGGTGACGGTGCAATTGGTAGTTCGATTATTTGTGAGATCAATTTAAAAGTGTCTTCCCAGTACAGTGATAAGCCTGGACAACTCCACAAGATGTGTAGAAGATCTCCTGTTTTACCGCAGTTTCACCAACAGTGGTTCCATTGTGTAGGGGAAAATCTGGAGATTTTCTCCGGTGTAAGATACCATCTTTGAGTTATTTTGATTGTTAGTTCCCATAGTGAGGTGCTCCGTGTAGCTAAGTACGTGTGTTTGAATGCAGATTGCCATTGGTGTTCTGTATATATGGAGTCTAGGATTTTCTCCCATTCTATGAGATGGATGTGTTTGTGTATGGAGTCTTTCTGTTGCAGTGCATTATAGAACAGTGAAATGCCTCTTTGGTTGGGTTTTGTGTGGTTGAGAAAGGCCCACAAAGAGTGGGGTATTTTGATAGGCAAATTGGGGAGATTGGCTAGTCCGTTTCTGATTCTAAGATATGTGAAGGTCTCCCTAGATGGTAGTGAGTGGTTTGTTTGCAGTGTGTCAAAGGGTTTGAGAGTTCTGTTTTCTAAGATATCCCCTAAGTTAGCGATGCCATGGTCTATCCAAGAGTTTAGGGGAAGTGACGGTATGAGATAGTGGAGAGTTTGGATAGGTATGGGCACAGAAAGTGCCTCAGATTGATTATAATTTTGTTGGGTCATCATTTTCCATACGTGTGCCGAAATCGCAATAGTCGGAGGGACAGAAGTGGGAATTTTGGCCCCTAGAGATGTGCTCAATAGCCATGTGGATAGAGAATTATCTTTGAGGTAGGACGCCTCGATCCTCCCCCACGATGAGGTGGGGGTCGGTCGAAACCATTCCCTCAAATTGGTAAGTACTGAGGCATAAAAGTAGTCGCGAATGTCTACATATCCTGCACCCCCTGTGAGTTTATGTTTGATCAGTATTTTATGAGCTCTCCTAGGTTTCTTGCCTGTCCAAATGTATGATGATATGAGAGATTGTAATGATCTAAAATATGTTTGTGGAATGGGGATTTGGAGCGATCTGAAGAGGTAGAGGAGTTGAGGAAGGTGTAGCATTTTGAAGGCAGCCAATCTGCCCATCCAGGAGAGTTCATACTTAGATAGGTTGATAAGGTTGTCCTGTAGCTGTTGTTTTAAGGGAATGTAGTTGGCTCTAAAGAGTGTTTTTGGGGATTTGGTTAAGTGGATTCCTAGGTAGGGTATCTTTTCTTCAGCCCATTCATAAGGGAATTTTTGCTGAAGGTACACCCTTGTGGTAATATCTAGTTGTAGATCTAAAATTAGGGATTTAGTTTCATTTACTTTATAGGAAACTTTACTGAAGTGTTCTAGGGTTTTCTGGACCTCTGGCAAAGAGGACGTTGGATTGCTTAGGATAAGTATAACATCATCAGCAAAAAGACTGATCTTGTGCTCCTGTGCTGCTAGTGTTATACCTGTAATCTTGGAGTTGGTTCTAATATGTTCCGCGAGTGGCTCCATAAATAAATTAAATATTAGGGGCGATAATGGGCAGCCTTGTCTGGTCCCATTGGATAGTTGAAAGGGCACCGATATGGCTTCAGATGTGTAGACTTTTGCTGATGGTGAAGAATAGAGTGCAAGGATTGCCTCTAAAATTCTTCCCTGAAAGCCGAATTTTTTCAGTACCTGGGATAAGTATGTCCAATTCACTCTGTCAAACGCCTTCTCTGCATCCAGTGATAGGAGCAGAGAAGGCATTTTGGTAGAAGTAGCATAGTGGAGTATATCAACTAGTCTCCTAGTGGCATCTGAAGATTGGCGTCCCTGCGTAAAGCCTGATTGGTCAGTATGGATGAGGTTTGGGAGGAATTCCGCTATCCTGTTGGCTATCAATTTTGCGTAGATTTTGGAATCTATGTTGAGGAGTGAAATATGGCGAAAGTTCTTTGGGGTTGTGGGTTCTTTACCGGGTTTCGGAAGGGTGATTATGATTGCTTCAAGCATCTCAGGGGGGAATGTAGCTCTTGACGCAATAGCATTTAGTGCGGTGCACAGATGTGGTGTGAGGATATCTATGTACTGTTTGTAGTATTCTCCAGTGTATCCATCTGGACCTGGTGACTTGGCATTGGGTAAATGAGTGATTATATTTCTAATTTCGGCGGGGGTAAACGGTTCGTTTAACCTTGAAAGTTGGTCCTGGGTTACTGAGAAAATTTTGGATCTCAGATGTGGACGGTTGGTGTGTGGCTGTGTCCGTGTTTAGGTTATAGAGGTCCTTGTAGTACTGACTAAAGGCATCTGCAATTGCCTGGGGTTTCATAAATTGTTCCTGGGAGTGGGGGTGGCGTAAGTGTGTGATTTTAGATTTTGTTTTTTTCCCTTTGAGGTAGTTTGCCAGAGCTTTCCCTGCTTTGTTCCCAGTGGTGAACAGTTTTGCTTTTAGTTTCCATTGTGATTTATTGTATCCGTCCAGCAGGATGGATCTCAAGTCAAAGCGCAAGGAAAAAATTTGTGATTGTATTTTTGATGAAGGGAAAGTTTTATATTTGTCTTCTAACTCTGAGATTTCCCTTGTTAATTTTTCTATTAGGGACGCTTTTTTCCTTTTCTGTCTAGCCCCTAGTTGGATAAACAGTCCTCTTAGTACCGCCTTATGGGCGTTCCACACTGACACTGGGTCCGTCTCCTTGTCCGAATTTATTTGAAAGAATTCCAGTATGTGCTTCTGGAGTATATGTTTGTAATCATTATTCTGAAGGATGGTGCTACTAGCACGCCATAACATCGGTTTCGATAGGGGGTTTTGATCTAGGAGTTTCATTGTTACTGGAGCATGATCGGACCAGGTGGCAGTGTGTATGTCAACTGAGATTACATTTTGTAAAGTCCACTTATCTGTAGTGAAAAGATCTATGCGAGAATAAGTATTATGCCTAGGCGATAGATACGTGTAGTCCATTTCAGAAGTGTGGCAACAACGCCATACATCATACAAGTCATTGTTGGTTAGAAGATGTTCCAATGGGGCAGTCTGTCTTCTGGCGTGGCCAGTGGAGTCTAATCGGTTGTTTGGGACTGAGTTAAAGTCTCCACAGATGATGAGGTTGCCTTGGTTAAGGTTCTTAGCTTTTTTGATAACCTTTTTTATAAAGGTGGTTTGTCTTTGGTTGGGTGCGTACAGTGAAACTAACGTTAGGAGTAAAGAGTTTACTGTGCAAGCCAAGATTAGAAATCGCCCCTCGGGGTCGCAAATAGAGTGGTGTACCTGGAATTGAACTGTATCTCTGATTGCTATTAGGAGACCTCTTTGCTTTTTGGAGTAGGATGCTTCAAAGATATGAGGAAATTGGTGGTGTTTGCAGGGAGGGTAGGAGTCTTTGATGAAATGAGTCTCTTGTATGCATAATATATCGGTGTCATTGGAGGAGAGCTGTCTTCCATAGGGATGATCGTTTTGCAGGGTGATTCAACCCATTTTCCATCAGAGTCAGGAAGGATATGGGCATGGTAGTGGTGGTGATAGAAGCAGAAGTTTGTAGTTACTTACAATTGGTTGGTTACTTATAGTGTTGAGCGAACCCGGACTGTAACGTTCGGGTCCGTACCGAACTTTCGGGTGTCCGGGGCACGGACCCGGACCCGGACATTTCAAAAATCGTTCGGGTTCGGTCCGGGGTTCTGCTATTTTACTCCACGTGTTGAGAAGCTGCAGGGCAGCCAATCAACAAGTGTTTCACTGGTTTGCCCTTAGAAGCCATCACAGCCATGCCTACTAATGGAATGGCTGTGATTGGCCAGTGCATCATGTGACCCAGCCTCTTTATAAGCTGGAGTCACAGTGCTGCAGTCACATGCTCCTTGGGTTAGTGTAGGGAAAGGTAGCTGACTGCGTGAGGGACAGATTTGAGACATTTTAAGACCTGATCCTGCATCCTGAGATAGATTACTTTACTACTGCTGTCTGTGCTGTTGCTCTGAGGATAGATAGCAG
>BLSH010181634.1:177240-191595 GCA_018402905.1 Glandirana rugosa
CAAACACGAGATTATTACCAAAAACGGAAATACATCCCACAGTCTGTAAAACGACGAGTAAGAGTTTGTTTCATTTACTGGTACTTTTCTATGAGAAAATCATCTCGGTCAAGAGTGATTACACGACGTAACATTCTCTTCAGGACTTCCGTCATGAAACTCCCACAACAGGACGTCAAGGGATAAGTCAATCGAATTACAAGTTTTTGTGTAATGTTGTTCGACTTAAATACCGACGTGTTTCTTACTGTTGTAAAGAATTTTGTGGTTACGAAGTGTCTTCGCATGTTCGGGGTCTTTTTGGAAAATTACAACACCCCTGAACAAGAGTATCTTTTCATGGTCATTTACTTTGTTTGAGAATGAGCAGCAAAATGTCTGACACCCTACATAAAGGCAAAAACCATTATTAGAGCACAAACCTAAGAAGTCAAAGTGCTGTACATAGTTTTGAAGGCGAAATTCCCCACAATGTCAAGGCCCCAGACCCATGCAGTGGCCTTGATTATACCGATGAACATGTCCATATGCTCCTGTGGATTTCCCAGTGCAATGAACTGAATATCTACCCTGAGTTTCAACTGAATACAGCTTGGCACCTAAACAAAGCTATGGCATGGGTCCAAGATCTTGTAAAGGTCCCCATCTTAGGGTCCACCAGTCTGACATGCGCCCAATCTGCTATGAACAGACATACAAAATACTGTGTGCCATGAAGGACCAATGCATTGCTGCATATTACTACATAGAACATTTCAGAAATCCTGAAAATGTTATGTCAGCATGTCAGAAAGGTGATATTTAAATGGAATGTCAGTAATTTATTATGAAAAGAACACACAATTATACCTTTTTTTTAAATGTCACTGATTTCATATGCCTTGCTGTCTTCAATTGCATCGATTGTATCTTTAGTAGAGAGAGTAATAAAAATGATGATAAACTAATGTAGAAGAATCAGTCTTTTTGGCATTTTTATTTGTATGTTGATGTCACTATAACACAAAGCCATTTGAATTTGGTCACTGAGAAGGTCAGGTCAGTAAACCAAGATGTTTCCACAGACAATCTAAAAATTGCTTGAGTAGTACAGCTGTATACTTTGCCTGTGCCCACAGATAGTTTTACAGTGATAGCTCAGGGCACTGCATTTCTTACATTTTTCTGAGGATTTATTTAGTCTGTTGGCTGAATCAAAGCTATTTGTCAGAGTATGATCCTACCCCCTCCCCTAACAGACATGGGTTGCCTACCATAGCATCATTAATCTTTTGTCACTAGGATCCTCTTTCATCATTTGGATCCTACAACATGGCCCTGGTAATATTGGGTGCACTCACACAGGCATAACCATACTTGGGCACGGTTCACCCCTTGGTCTGGTTCATTTGTGCTCTGTGAGTTCTCTGAACCATGTCCAGGAATGATGAAGCATATCCTCTTGGAAGAGGTGGTCCCTGGCACAGTTCAGTTCCCCGCAAACCGTGTCTGAGCTCAGAACTCTCAATAGATGACAGAGCACAGATGTAGGGATCACTGTGGTCTGGTAGGCAGAGGTAATAATAAAAGTGTGCCTTGGAACACTTGCTTATAGCCCAGTACAGAGTGCAGACCAGCAGGGGGGGGGGTGCAGAGGAGGGACAATTAAACTCGGGCACGATTGAGCTGAACAGTGTAAGTGCACCATTAGTTTTGCCACAGCTTTGGTAAATTGGCTGTGCATTATATTCATGAGCTGGGCTTATTGATTTTTCTAGTGACTTTGTTCTGAGCACAGATCTGGTATCTCATTTTTGATCATTACTCTGCTGCTGTTTCTAATTTTTGGTCATTGCTCTGCCAGGTTCCTTCAACCTAAATTTGAATATTATGTAATTGTCCTATTAACAGAGTTCCTGCATTGTGGCTCTCACTAAATGATTTAATGGATCAAGTTGCCTGCAAGTTGTACATTTCAGCACGTAACATTGGTGCACTTTCATGCACTTTTAAGTACAATGATTAGGGTTTTGTATGTGTATCTTATTTGTTTTCCTGGTTAATGCTAAGCCTGAATGTGGTGTCCTCTAGGCTGTTCTTCGGCCCTACTGCTGAATCAGTTTAAACATGCTGTAAATGACTTATGCCATTGGTTGTACCTATTGCTCCTCCTCTCATTTAAAGTGTACAAATAGGTCAACATATTTTTTTTAATCCAAAAGAGTTTTCAATAGTATTGAAATTGACATGAAGTAACGACACTAATGCAGGCAAATACATGATGTACATATTCAGTAAAAGCAGTAGATAAGACAAGGCCCCTGCAATATAGCATAAACTAAAGGAATGTATTACATAGACAATTGGAAAGTTATTCAATTTCTGAAGATGAGAGACCTAATCATAGACTGTTCACATGTATGTGCAAAATAATATAGAAAACCCATATAAGTATAATCAGTTGAGAAGCTATGAAAAACAAAACCAAAAGTGTTGTGCAATATCTCATGTCAAATATAGGGATATTTGTATCCTTAGACATAAAAGATCACAAATCTGGACCTGAATACATAAGAGCCACTGTTCAAAATTTAGTATGAGCTGTATATAACAGACAGCAAGTGGAAGATTCTGACATACTCCAGATTTTCTTTAATTGTTTCAGGCAACCTCTGTAGTCTTAGATTAGTTTTATACAGTATATGGAAGCATTTTATTAATCTCTTCTTTCCTTTGTTGTAAGGTAAGCACCCCAGCTCAAATCCACTTTTTAGCTATCAGCTTCTTGGCAGTAAATACTACCTCAGAAAAATGTTTAATTCAAAAGACTCAGGAGGACCCAGCAAGCACAGCAAGGGTTCTAGTTTTCCCAGGGAACCCATGATGTCATGCAAAAAAAGTTATTATTTGCGTCCAGTAATTCTGTATCTTAGGGCAGGACCAGAGCAGGTGGAAAAAGGAGCTAGGGACCCCTTGACTATAGTGGGTCATAGGATAGTTTATATCTTGCTGACCAAATTTTCTTCAAATAGGTACAATAAAGTATATATAGATGAATGAGCTTATCATTAAAGTTATTGTAAACAATCACCTTGTAAAACAACCAATTCGGTTTAAAATAGAAATGAACGGCAAAACATTTTTGTATGGCTATGAAAAAAACATTATAAATACCTTTTTTCCCCTTTTTAAAAGTGATCAAATTCCCTCTGTTCTCAGCTGCATAAGAGCTGGGGGGAGGAGAAGCAGCAGCACACTGAGCTTCCCAGTGAATGGCTGTACAATGGAGGCGTGTCAGGACAAGTCTGATCATTGGAAGAGAGCACACTGATTTCTCAGCATAGCTAGAGAACTGACCATGGTGTGCTCTTGCGCTTAATGAGGTCAGTTATTAATAGGAAAGCAGACGGGCTGGCAGGAACACCTGGGATTTCACATAAAGGAAGCAATACAAAGAGAACAGGATACTTTATCATACACGTACATTGTACAGCAGGCACATATCAGGAATATGAAGTGTTGGGGTAACAAACGCTTTAAGTTTCACGGAAACTAATCAGTGGCTGGTTAGAATCCCTTCACAAGACTCACTATCAACAGGACCAAAATCAGCTTTCCACAAAATCTTTCTATTGTAAGCCTGAGCTTGTGCTATGGAGTCCTGTAAGTCAGGGGTCATCAACCCTGGCGCCGCAGTCCACTGCCAGGCTCTGGGCCCTCTACAGTCAGGCCGCGGGCGGCCTGGCTGCATGAGAGAGCCGAGCGGGCATGAGATGCAGGCAGGCTGGCGAGCAGAGATGACACATCTTTCTGCATCACCGCTCCTCCGACTCCCGCCCTCACAGCGCTGGACTTCAGTGTAGGAGGTGTGAGCGGGGAGCAGAGAGATGACGTCATGTCTCACTGCCTGCACCGCACGGGACTCTTCAGTGTTTGGAGGTGCGGCAGGGAGCAGAGAGTTAACATCTCTCATGCTCACACCCTATTACTGCTCTCTTGCCCTCAGCTTTGACTACATTCACATGCTCATCTGGTGGCAATGACAAGTGACATCCTCATCTGGTGGCACTGGCAGGCAATGGCAAGTGACATCCTCATCTGGTGGCAGGCAATGGCAAGTGGCATCCTCATCTAATGGCAGGCAGCGTGGCAAGTGTCATCCTCATCTGGCGGCAGGCAGCATGGCAAGTGGCATCCTCATCTGGTGGCAGGCAATGGCAAGTGGCATCCTCATCTAGTGGCAGGCAGCATGGTAAGTGACATCCTCATCTGGTGGCAGGCAGCATGGCAAGTGACATCCTCATCTGGTTGCAGGCAGCGTGGCAAGTGACGTCCTCATCTGGTGGCAGGCAATGGCAAGTGGCATCCTCATCTGGTGGCAGGCAGCATGGCAAGTGGCAGGCAATGGCAAATGGCATCCTCATCTGGTGGCAGGCAATGGCAAGTGACATCCTCATCTGGTGGCAGGCAGAATGGCAAGTGACATCCTCTTCTGGTGGCAGGCAGAATGGCACATGACAATCCACATCTGGTGGCAGGCAGCATAGAAAGCGGCATCCTCATTTGGCGGCTGGTAGCGTGGCAAGTGACAATCCTCATCTGGTGGCAGGCAGAATGGCAAGTGACAATCCACATCTGGTGGCAGGCAGCTTGGCAAGTGGCATCCTCATCTGGTGGCAGGCAGTGTGGCAAGTGACAATCCTCATCTGGTGGCAGGCAGAATGGCAAGTAACAGTCCTCATCTAGTGGCATGCAGAATGCCAAGTGACAATCCGTATCTGGTGGCAGGCAGAATGGCAAGTGACAATCCGCATCTGGTGGCAGGTGACACACTAGGGGCTCCCAATGATTCTGCATTATGGTGAGTTGAACTATTTCATTTTATATTACAATGTAATAATAGAAATAATGCGCTTCAATCATCCTGACACTGTAACAACCATGGTGCCGTGATGATTGAAGCGCCAACACCAGCCATTGCCCCGACAAATTGCCTGCGAAAAATTGCATAGCCCCCCCGCACATTCCCCATCAGGCCTCAGCACAATTTTCTTCCATGTAGCTGGTCCCCAGTGCCAAAAAGGTTGGGGACCACTGCTGTAAGTCATTTATTTGGGAGAAGCTCTAATGGAAGCCAAACAATTACGTATCTACAAGCACAGGTAATATGGATCCAAATTGATAGATTTGAAAAGTATTTAAGTTGCCCACCAGTTAAGATCTGAGCTAAATGAGCGATACCATGTCTGGACCAGAGCTCAGGATGTGGCACCATACAAATCTCAAGCTCAGATCGATTCTGCCAAAGTGGAGTGCAACTACTAACCTCCGGAACACCTATCCCTTATTCTATCCAAATGATTAAAAAGTTTTGCTTTTAGTTCTATTTGAAGTGTTGCAGGGCCAGGCCTCCCAAATCCTTTGGATGTTTGGCAGTGGACCAGTTTGTGTCTGATGAAGCACTGGATAAAAGATTTATGTGGAGATTCTGATACTTTAAAATATTTAAAGGGTAAATAGAACAGAGAGTGCCAACAAATATAAAGGATTTTGGGGAGAAGAATAATTTTAACAAGGTTAATCTCTCTAATGATAAAATTGTACACCACAGCGCAAACCAAGCCCACAGTGCAAATTCAAAGTGATAAAGTGCAAGTGCTGTGCATATATATGAAAGTGACAATGCCAAAAATGCAAAAACCCACAGTTCTTAAAAAAATATTTTCAAGCATGTAGCCAAAGTTCAAAAAAATGTAATTAAAATTGAAATCAAATCAAGCTCATAAAGTTCAAGTGATGTGAATATATATGAGAGTAACAATGGCAAATTCTCAAAAACACACAAAGACTAAAAAATATTTCCAAGCATGTAATCAGTGAAAGTTCAAAAAATTTTTTTTTGAAAAAACAGTACCAAACAATATCTTTCTTCAAAGGTGTTGCTGTGCAATCATACGCCAAAGTGCTGGAGTGCTCAAAATCACACAAGTGCTTCGTGACTCACCAGATTGTGTGGACCCCTTGGCAGTACTGCATGTGGGTCAGTCAGGCTTATGCTGGTGAGAAGAGTGCTGGAAGCGCCGCTTCAACCATGAATATTCCTTGGTGTTTTAGACTCCAACATAAGGAGAGAGCCTATATAGTGAAGTATATCTTGGTTTATTGAAGTAAAACGTTCTCTTACAAGTTGCAGAGTAAACCGCAGGATAAAAACATAAAAAAACACAGTCCGCTCTAGGGGTAGACTGACATATTGGGCCGATATTTGGCATTTTTTAATTAATCAGCATCGGCCAAATGTGCTGCAAATTTGTACGATTAATTTATGCACTAAAGGCAGGTTCACACAGGGGCGATCTGACTTGTGGGGCGACTCAGCGTGACCCCGTCTTGAGTCACTCCTATAGAACAAGAAAGATGAAAATCCGGACAGCCTGCCAAGTCTGAGAACATCTCTGATAAAAGAAGCAAAGAGATACAATGTTTCTTCTTATCAAAGGAATGAACTCCTGTGTGTCGAAGAGTTCAGTTTTACCATTTAAAGACTAAATCTTTTCTGACACAAATCTTTATTTTCTGCTAGAAAATAATTTCGAATCCAAAAACATTATGCAAACATTACATTTTTTTTTTTAGCAGAGACCCTAGAGAATAAAATGGGGTTGATGCAATATTCTATGCCACACAGTGTTTTTGCAGCGGTCTTTCAGACGCAATTTTTTGGAAAAAATACACTTTAATAAATTTAAACTAAACAGTAATGTTAGCCCATTTTTTTTTTCGTCCAAAAGTTTTGATTACCTGTTTTTGTTTATTTAATATTTAAGATACATAGTTTTTTTAAAATGATACATACAAGTGCACTGATTGGCTTGTTGTGTTGTTTAATAAATGTTTAATTTTAAGCAATTTTCTGTAATTACTTATTACTTCACTGTTAGATTTTATGGGATGAAGGGAAAAAAAAAAGAAAAATCGACCCAACATATTGGCCCAAAAAAATCGGCATCATATATCAGCCATCGGCCGCCCCGATTTCTAAATATCGACATCGGCCAAAGAAAAACCCATATCGGTCTAGTCCGCACTGTCCAGGAAGTGGCTTGGTTCTCTTACAACCTCGCCTACGTACCACTGCTTGTGGGACGTGATGTTACTGGCAGACCGAAATCCACATTTTAGATGTGGATTTCGGTCTGTCAGTAGCATCACGTCCGACGACGACTGGGCCAATGTATTTAAAGCAAGAAGAACTTTGTGACACATATACACGTATAAGGAATCAACATTGTTGAGGTAACATACACTTTAACGAAAATACTATAATGAGTCTATTTCATGGTTAGATGTTGCACATGCTAGTTGCCTGGCTGTCTATGGTCTCAGTACGTTTGCTGTGTAAAGCAAGTGTAAAGACACTGATAGGTAAATCAGAACTCCAGTTGACCTCAATGGAATGGATTCAAGACCACGTGAAAAAACCTCCACCATAAATCACGCAGGCCGCTCTTCTCCTTGAATGGACCCCTGGGTGAACCAGACAGGTCATTCAAGCCTTTCTCACAAAGGAGAGAGATAGAAAGCTCTTATGTGCTGATCCTAGGTTCCTCAGTCCAGCATAAAAACGTCATAAAGCCATAGATGTTCCGATATATGCAAAGTAAAAAGAAATCTAGTGCTCTCTGCATAATTTCACAATTTATTTGTATAAAAATAAATGCACTCACATGCAAAGGCACTTAGACCAAGTGCCAAGTTTCCAAACACGCATACTCCGCGATGTGTGTGGTGACATTCAGCTATAGGTGGCTGCTGCTGGCGTGACGTGCACCTCCAATAGGCCAATAAATCAGCAACGCAGACAGAAAAAAAAAAAATTAAATGAGCGGTTAATAATGCTAAGCTTTTATTTTAATACATGTTTTCTTTTAAAAGTACTGGTTAGGAAGAAATGTGTTAAGTTACTTGTACATTCATCTTTGCTGGCACCAGGGATACATGTAACACCAGTTGCTATGTATTCTAATTAATTTTTGAAGTGTCATACCGTGCACTGTAATTGTTTGTTCAATAAACTGAGTACATGAGACATATAGGAGGAACAAATATCAAATCAAATATCAAAAGCAGAAGAGCACAGTAGAAAGAAAAATTGAATGCATATCACCAGGAGTCTAATATACACGTTGCAGTGGATGGCAAAGACAACTTGAAGTGAAACTTTAAACTATTTTTTTTTTTTAAATATTTATTTTTAATTTAGTATAAAGCAATAATAAAGGTGAACAGATCAAAAGAAATGAGGAAGACATGATGAGTCCGTGCAAACACCGAAGGGGGAATGTGGGAGAGGGGGGAGGGAGGGAGAAACAAGGGAGTAAAGAAAAGAACAATATGTCAAACATTAAAAATAAAAAACATGTTATCGGGGTACACTCCGGTCAGCCAGCCTGAAGAAGAGCGTAAGTAGTCCAACAAAACTGTATAGGTTATCAAGATCGTTGCATTAATTGTTTATACAAATCAGAGGATTGAAATCTATCCATAAGGCCTAACATATATAGAATTTAGGATAGGTGTTGGTGCACTGATGCCTCCACTCCTCCGCCTCCATGATGTCTTGCACTCTCAGCAGCCACTCCTTAATAGAGGGAGCCGATTGGGACTTCCAATGAATGGGGATAAGGCATCAGGGAGCGTTTATAGGACCCCACCGACTGCGTGTCGTGGAATAGGAGGGGTAAAATATCATCAGCAATCTGACGATTTGTCACCTTGTTAATTAAATTACAGACCTCTATCCAGAAGGGACGAATAATTGGGCAATTCCACCATAGATGGAGGAATGTACCTTTCTGTCCGCACCCTCTGCAACAGATATTCGGCACTGACGGAAATATTAGAGACAATTTTTCTGGTACTCTATACCATCTGGACAAAAACGTATAACAACATACCTTTGGAATTAACTGAGGAAGTATGAATCAGTGCGGTAATATTCTCTATGGTGTGCTCTGGTAGCTCTCTGACTATCTCCCTCTATCATTCCCTAATGTAGTAAGGGGTTGTGTTGGAATGCTTATCCAATAGAAGCATGTAAATTTTGGAGAGTAAATGGGTGGCGTCATCATTGTCCAGGCATATAGATTCAAATCTGTTCAAGGAGTCGCAAGGTCTCAAGCCTCCACGTAGTGAAATTACGTGATGAAATTAGTGAGCTGGATATGTTGCCAAATGTCCCTGGGGGATATACCCCATTCCCCACGGAGTTCTACCAGGGACTTTAAGTTGGTACCCGTCATAAAGCGAAAGTAGCGAATTTCTTGACACCCCCCCAAGATTTAACTTTAAACCATTTTAATCATATTACAAAGGCCAAGTTTCGTTTTCTCAGCACAGTTTCACTTTTCAATTGAGGATAATGTCTTAAGTGAAAGTTGGTTTTGCCACTGGTGGATTCTTCCTGCACCAGTGATTTCCTTTCTTTTTTTTTTCTTTTCTTTCTTTATTTCTTTCTTTTCCCGACCCCATCTCCAGCAAGAATCACCCCCTTTAATTTTAATTCCCAAAGGTCACCTCTTGTTCTGCAATCCTCCTGGCCCAATCGTGTTCCCAAAAGTAGACGATGTCCCCTAGGCACATCCCAGTAATGTCCATTTTATGCTGTTCTCACTGTTGCTTCCTTATTCCCCTTGCACACATCCCCCAAGCAACTTCCAATCCTGGGTAGTTCACCTTGGGAATCCCTGACAGCTTTAGTCACACCTCCCGTGCCCGAAGGTCTTCTCCCACGAACATTCACCTTCGCTCCCCAGCTCCAGTGATCGCCACCTCACTGCTTTTGAACTATTATTTGCTTAAAGTGGTAGTAAAACCTCCTATCATTTTCAGCCAAGGAAGCTGCCATCTTTGCCTCTGTTTAATCTACAACTGCCATGATGCTGCACATGTGATGAGCTATGACATCAGCCATTGGATGGTTTGACAGTTTGGTTTAGAGCACAACCAATGGGAGTGTTACATTTCCGGGACGTGCCGGAAATGTGACTGGTTTTTAACCTGTTAAATGCATGGGTTTACTACCGCTTTAAGTACTGTTGGTGAATTTACGTTAAACTAATAGGGTTGCATTCCATTCTTTTCTAACTTCTTTGAAAATCATACCTTCACTCTACTAAAAGTAGAAACAAAATATCTTAATATATCACACACATTGTATGCACTTCCCACAACAATGTTGACCTAGTTCGTGATGTCATAAATATACCCTGTCTCTAATTCCCATGTCTCATGCCACTATGCTATGCCCACGATAACCTGTGAATGCCAATTTATGTAAACCTCCTATTTATACAAAAGATAATATGTTTGAGACATAATATACCATATTAATATGCTAGCTTGCTTTCATTTTATTATATTATATAAATGCTAGACAAAAATACTGGAAAATATTCAAAAATATTGCTTTGGTAAGAGCCCTCCCTGCGTTTGTCTTAGAACAAATGACAGATAGTTGTGATGCTTGGGTGGATGTGATGGCACATAATCTGTGCTGAGTAACTGATGATCCTGCACAGTTTCATAGCTCTCTGCCTACAGTGTAAAATGACCCATCTATTTTTGCAGGCAGTCTTATTTTCAAACTATTTTAACCATTTCAGCTCTCACACCCCTATCAACCAGAGAATTTTTTACATTTCTGCTATAGGACTGTTTATTCAACAATAACTATATTATTACAAAGCAAGCACTGCACATATTTTTATTTTAGCATAAATAAAGCTTTGGTGATACTGTCTTGCAAAAGTTTTTTTTAAGCAAACCATAGGCAAAAAAAAAATTACACTCTTAGTATAATTTGTGTCAGTTTATACAAAGCATTGCAAAGTTGAAAAATTAAATATTTTTTGCGCTTTTTTCATCCAACACAAAAAACTAGTAAAATGTATTTGAACAAACAAGTTTAAATATTGATTCCTATGCGTAAGAGCATAATTATCGTATCTTATCTAGGTATCACTGCCCTACACTGTTACATAAAATCGATTCCACTATCCCAGACACTTGCTGGCGTTGTTTAAGCAGTCCTGACACATATTTGGGGTATTTGCTCGAAAATTCTCCCAAGTTGTACTAAATCTTACACTTGTGTGATAAACTAGTTGGGGACAAATTCCCAAATGAACCTTAGATTAGTGTTTTATCCATGCTGCCAGGCTCCTATAAACAAATTAAAAAGAGCTTAATTGGACACTTTATTACGGCGGCCTCGCCTGTAATTGCTAGACACTGGCATCATGCTGCAGCCCCTTTGTTGGCAAAATGGGCTTGTGAAATTAACCAGATAGACTTTGTGGAACGTATGATTTCATGGGATGATGACAGGTTTGAATCCTACAACCTTATGTGGATGGTGTGGTCCTACTTCAAATATTCCTCTGCATTTGACTCCTTTGTTTCTGTGACAACTTGAGGATCTGGTTGTTCCGGGGGGCCTCCCTTGAGTAATGGCCATCCTTGTTCTTCCCATTATTCTTTTTTTTTTCTTTTTCCTACTTTCTCTCTTATTCTTTTACTGTTCTCTTTTCTCTACCTTATTTTATATTAGGTATTAGAAAGAGTTGTTTCTAACTATGTTAAAGCATGTGTATCCTTACATACTATGGATATATCTATTAGGTCCCATGCCTACTCAATCCCTGGATTTTGCTAAATTTTCTTCTGCAGTACTCGGCTAGAGATTATTACATACAGTATATTGTTTGTTATGTTTTCTAAGCAATGACCACTCTTGCCTCACTCTGTACTCTAAGTATTTCACTCTAAGCATATGGGTGTTTTGCTATATTGCTGTTAAAGGATACATGTATGTTTTTTTATTTTTGGATTACCTGTAATGCTTTCAAACGCTTAATAAAAATGATTTAACATAAATATTAATTTCTAGAAAAATACAAATAAACAAAAAAAAATCAGCAGGGAAATAAGAGAGAAGGGGAGAAAGAGTTAATTGGGGTTGATTAGGGTAAAATATATTTAAAAAAAAACATTGGATGCATGTGAGAAGCATTAGGTGATTTTGTGTGAATGTCAGCTTCATGTAGTGGCCCTAATGTGGTTATTTTCTGATTGAGATAAAGTAATATTGATATACAATTAAGGCCACTACCTGGAGCTGTCAATCATAGGAAATCACCATATTAGGCAAAATACAACTTATTTTTGACTTTACATACACTTTAATGCTGGTAGAGGGGCAGTCTGCCTATAGTTTATGCATATTCACTTGGCCAGTAAATTGTGCTTTTTCATGTCAGGATCGATAAAAAGAATAATTTTTTAGTGGTCAGGTCACCTCACAAACAAACTGATGTATATGAGCAGCTTAGGGTAAAAGAGAATTCATGCATAGGGATTCCAACACACAGATGTGTTTGTATTGATGTCAGTGACCTGGTTGGGGAGAGTTCACCTTACTTCCTGTCCCTGTGACAGCATGACATGAAGTGAAGAGAGCGTTTGCCACTGGGGCAGTAAGGCATGAAAACAGCAGATTAAAGCAGTAGTAAACTCACAATCCATACTTTTGTTTATTATAAGCAGTGTGCTTTAACTTACTGGCCCATGGCTTTTAACCTTCCTCACTTAAGCCCGTTAGTAGATGTAGCCTGATTTCTGTGCAATTTGTCTGTCATTCACAGCATGATCTGTGTGCTGTCAGTAAAGACGGCCTCCTGCCATTCCATCTGCATTGCATTGCAATATCGCAAGTGTGCTGATTCTCAGTCAAGTTACTGAAACACCCCATGCGACCAACCACGTCACAGGGTTTGTTACTTAAGCCCTACTCATCCTCAGAGCAGGCAAGTAAATGTGACCCTTGCTAGCCACAGTTATCCTTGCACAAAGCTTCCCTTCTATATTACTTACATTAGAAGTAAAGAAGGTATAGTTGGAACTGGGATGGTCTGGACTAAGGATGAAAACGAGGCTTGGCTATTTCATGCCCTGCATGAGTGAGGTTACAGGCCATTATCATAGAAGCATTAGCAGGCTGAATGAAGAAGAGAAGACCCAATATGGCCCAAGCTTCTGCCGGCATACACAAAACAGATAGTAAGAAAAATAACACTTATCATAAGAGATTTTTTTCAGGAACTCATGTAGCGATGTGCATTGTGGTGCATATTTTGTTGTAGTCTGTGCCCTCACTGGAGAGCAATCCCATGACTTCCTGTTCTGACAGGAAGTGAAGGAAATTTTCTCCAGTGGAAACAAATATAACTATAAAAACATAAGAGGGATTCTATCCCTTCCCTACTCTATCTAAACTAAAAAAAAAAAGTGGTTGTAATTGGGCTTTAATTTTATAAAATAATAATTCTCATCATTTCCGGGGAGCCTTCTTCAACCTAAAGTGTTTGCCATCAGAATATTGGACTTCAGGCTAACAAATTTAGAGAAGTCTCAGTATTTTTTCCAGTCTTGGTTCCTTTTATGAATATACAGTATATACGTAATTATAACATTAATTCTTGTGCATCAATTGACTTTATATGTTAGGTTTACCAGCCCTTTAAATGGATGAAGCCCCTAGTACAGCGATGGCGAACCCATGGCCACAGCTAGCATGCAGAACCCTCTCTGTGGGCATGTGAGCTATAGTCCCCATATGAAGTGCATCTCATCCACACCGCACACCCCCCCCCATAGAACTACATATACCACGTGGCTCTGGGGCCAGGGTTGACGTGTTCAGAGTGGGCATGGAAGAGACAAAGCAGTGCTGCCGGGTTGGATGAAGTTTGACAGTGGAACGCATGTGTATGGTGCCTGGGCCCTTGAGTGTGTTTTTTAGGGTGACAACATTGTCTATCCTTTTTATATGGTGTTTTGAGGATTGTCATAAGCCTTATGGAATAAGGTTTATGACAATCCACCAAAACACCATATAAAAAGGGCCCAGGCACCATACACATGCCTTCCACTATCAAACGTGCACAGCATAGCCAAAGATGGTAATTGCAGTGTTGGCACTTTGAAATAAATAAGTTGGTTTTGTGTTGCAGTTTGGGCACTCAGGCTCAAAAAGTTCACCATTACTACCCTAGTATGTTTCTCTATTTTAGGATCTTAGGTGCTTGCCTTGTTTTCATTTAGTGGTAGTATTTTTATGTAATGTGAAGAACCCTGTTTGTGGTTTTACATTGATCTCTTGTCAGTCAGCTTTGTGTCCCAAGGTAATGAGAGTATTTTCTGAAGGCTGGGCTCTGTAATATTGGTCAATACAAATTATGAATACAGAGGAAAAAATGTGCTTGATAGAAGTGCACTGGCACAGAATACATAAATCACAAAGAAACAGTGGGTGAC
>BLSH010181634.1:199878-210834 GCA_018402905.1 Glandirana rugosa
AAGACAGCTAAAAAGTATATCATATACTCGTCGTATTCAGAGTAAATGACTATTCCATTAATATTCTTTTCCACACCGACTTCTTCCCACTGAATTTCGCCTCAAGGTGGATTTTTCCCTTCGAGGCGAATAGACGAAAGAGGGGGGGAGGCGACGGTGCAAACCGTGGAAAGTCCCCCCTCCCTCCTTACCCATGGACAAAAACTGTCCATGGGTAAGGGTGAAAGTCCTCTGACGTGGCACCGCTGCAGGGAACCTTCAGGAGGAGAAAGGAGGTGGCGACCCGGTCAATCTTTCACCCCGCGCGAAGTGCTCACCGTTTACCGTCGCCGTCGTTTGTTCTTGACTAGACTTATAGCCGACCCCACGGTTGTAGCGTCCTTGGGACCTGTCCATTCAGATTAATATAATTTTCAGTCGTCGATGTCATAAACATCGACGACTGAAATTAAAAAAAAAAAAACCCCCCCCGGGTTCCTGCGATGTTGGCACCCCAGCCGATATTCAGATCAGTTCTTGTTTGCTGCCGCTGCCATTTGCCACTCGTGAAGCGCGCCCCACTTTCTAACTGGCCCAGCGGTGGAGGAAAGAGGAGGACTTCCAAGGGACGTCGCCACGGTGCAGTCTCCTGAAAGTGGGAATGGGTACCTGTCAAAAACAGGTACCCATTCCTCCCTCCCCCCTGAAAGGTGCCAAACGTGGCAGCGGAGGGGGGGAGAAAGCAGATAAGCGGAGCTTCCCTTTTTAGGTGGAACTCCGCTTTAAGTCACCCTTCTTCAGCCACACCTTTTCTTATAATTACCTTATCAGTAAATGAGACTTATGCTGCTCATATACTATATGAAAAATCGACAGAACCCATTTTCAAAAAATGAGCAATCGGCTGTGAGAGCAAACGATAGTGCCATCAGGTAATGACCGATAAATTGCTCAATGGACATACATGAATCGGTTTTATGTTTGTTTTTTCACATATACCTAGTGCAAACAGTTTGGACAGGAAACACACTAACCTCTAGATTTATCATTAGTTTGGCCGAAAATTTCCAAACTTGTCCTTCGTTTTTTGGCTAAAATACGACCCAACCGATTACCGATTTGTGCCCATTAACTGGCCAAAAAATGAACAAACTGTCCAAATGACCGCTTTTTGGCAGATTTTTTGTATAGTGTATGGCCAGCATTAGGCTGGCCATACACGGAGCGAATTTGGTTGCAGGAGAGAAATTTGCTCGCTTTCCCCATCAACACAGACAGTGTTGATGTTGGAATTCCTTCCTGCCGGGCCATTGTCTTCTCCTGGTGGGGGGGGCAGGCAGCGGAAGCTGTCCCCGCTGGGAGAAGGCAGTGAATATTGCTAGTGGCTATAGCAGCCGCTAACGATAATCACAGGTAAAACCCGGCATGCTGGTTGTACCCAAGTTGAATGATCGCTCAACTTGATACATTCAGCCTGCCCATACACGGTTTGAATCTTCAGCAGGCACCGGCCAAGGTTTGAAAAGTGCATGGCCTGCTTTAAAGAGTTAGTTTACCTTTGCCAAAAATCTGCCTATGCAGGTAAAGGGCACCTGTAGATAAAAGCAAACTGTGCAGCTCTGAATAAAGTTGAATAATGCCTTTCATATATGTGTAGGCCATTTACATACCTCGCAAAACCTGCCCAAAAAACTCCCACAGAAGGCATCACCCCATTATGCCTTGTTGCTAGGGCATCGCTTTTATGTCTCAGAAAGTCAAATAGGAACATTACTGCTTACCCCCACCATCACAGCAGCAAGCTTTCAAACCTCCACATGTGTGTGGTCCACTACTTCCTCCATCACACCATCACAATCAGCAATTACATGAAGTACCAAGACCTCCTGCTCTCCAGCTCCCTCATCACCTCCTCCCATATTCGCCCCCAGGACTTCTCCCGAACCTCTCCCATCCTCTGGAATTCCTACCCCAATCTGTCAGACTGTCTCCAAATCTATCCACTTTTAGGCGATCACTGAAAACTTTTCTCTTCAGAGAAGCCTATCCTGCCTCCACTTAACAACCACACTTTTTATTTTCTCCATCAGCTCATCCTCCACAGTTATTACCCTTTCGTATCACGTGACCCTCCCTCCTAGATTGTAAGCTGTAACTAGCAGGGCCCTCTTATTCCTCCTGTATTGAATTGTATTGTAATTATACTGTCTGCCCTAATGTTGTAAAGCGCTGCGCAAACTATCGGCACTATATAAATCCTGTATTATAATAATAATAATAATAATAGCACTTCTGTAGTGATACAAATATCTGTTGATTCTGCCAGTAGATTCCACATGATGCAACTTCCTGTGTGACAGTGCTTCTGCACTGGTCCTGAATTCAGAGCAGTGTTATCACCCTCATTCCGGCTATGCCTGTTTGCACAACAGTGGAGAAAGATGGTAAATACAGAAGAGATGGGGGGTTATCAGCATTGTCACTGTTGACTCACAAGTCTGTAGCTTGTCAACCAGCACCTTGCCACCCCTAGCCACACCCACTGCATTCTGGATTGACAGTGCTGTCTCTGTTGCTGAAACTCTCCTACAGATGGGCTGCAGTATCTGGAAGGGGGGAGTGTGTGAGGCACAAATGAAGGAGGATTTGACTTTAAGTAGCTTGTGCATCACATAGTAACTGAATTTTGGACCTATTTAAACTTCCACACAGTCTAAGTGATGCTAAAGTGGTTGTAAACTCTGTTACACCGCTTGTACTTACAGGTAAGCCTATAATAAGGCTTACTTGTAGGTAAACCGTTTAGGGGATATTCAGTATATGCGCTGCTGCCGACGTCATCCGTGCATGCGCACTAAAGAAACGGCCCGCGGTGCTGTGAGCGGTGGTTCCCGCGCATCATGGTGGCTCCGGCCGATCACACTGCCCAAGATGTCGGCTGTGTATTCGAAGTGCCACCGCTGATTCAGGGCATCGTTCTAAGGTAAGTATTTCATAATGAGGCAGTATGCGATGCATACTATCTCATTATGTCTTTGTCTTACAGGTTTTTGGGTTTTTTTTGCAGAGGTTTACAACATTTTTAAGCAGACTAATGTTGGTCAGTAGCTCAAAGTCTGTACATTTTAACAGTGTACTTATTATTTGCTCCCTTTTGGTCTGTTAACTAGACCATAGAAAGCATTGTGCTATATCTGTTCAACAAGTACAAAAAATGTTGCTCCTGCCAGATTTCCAGTAAGTTTTTTTGACTTCCTGTAGTAAGATGACAATGCTGCACTGACATCTCAAATAATGTTATTGACTCTGCCTTAGTTCTCTCAAGCAACAACAGAGCATATTACCACTGTTAAAGAGATTTGGGAGAGAGTGACAACGCTGCCCTTCTATATAACTGTACAGTAAGTGAGTGTTGTCACCTTAGGAAAGGAAGTGTTTTACTGGCAGGATTACCAGGTAAAAATAAAGGGAACAAAATTAAATGAAAACAAATGCAGCCACCACACGTGATGACTGGTGAGCTGCAATACATTACATTTTTTGTTCTTGTGTTTAGATACACAGTAAATTATTGTAGCATAGGAGATGCTTTTGTTTAATTGGAGGTTGGAGAAATGATGAGGCCTGACATAGAATAAGGCTGAATACAACTATAGGCCCATACCACAGACCATAGTCAAGGAAATGTTTTTGTGAAAAGATAAACCGCAAAAGATGATAAGGATAATGTCCAATTCTGATTCTAAAGGGTACCGGCAGATCAGGGTATTTGGGCAAACATAGTAATCTTGAGCCCAGAACTGTTAAATGGTTATTAATAAAAAGATCCTAAACTTGGGAGTATTGTTGCCATAAAGTCCCATGTTCTTTAGTACCATATGTATTAGGTCTCAATTTCTTCGAACAATAATAACTGCATATTATATTGTTTGACTCTTGTTTCCATATATGTACAATACAAAAAATTAAAGTGGTGGTAAAATTCTTTGCATTAACCACTTCAGCTCCAGAAGATCTACCCCCTTCATGACCAGGCCATTTTTTGCGATACGGCACTGCGTTACTTTAACTGACTATTGCGTGGTCATGTGGCACTGTATCCAAATAAAATGTTTGTCCTATTTTTCCACAAATAGAGCTTTCTTTTGTTGGTAATTGATCACCACTGCGGTTTTTATTTTTTGCGCTATAAACTAAAAAAAAGACAATTTTGAGAAAAAAAAAACAATATTTTTCCTTTGTGCTATAAAACATATCCAATAAAAAACTGTAAAAAAAATCTAATGTGTTCATTAATTTAAGCCAATATGTATTCTGCTACATATTTTGGTTAAAAAAAAAATCCCTATAGGCTTTTTTGGGGACAAGTGACACTTATATGCACTGTCACTGGGCAATCAAAGAGTTAACATCTAGGGCAATTAAAGGGTTAACTGTGTGCCTAACCAGTGTTTGTGTACTGTGTGGGATGTGCTTTAACTAGGGGAAGGCATGGGCTCATGTCCCTGCATTGCAGGAACACAGGATCCATGCCTTCCCTCCTCACAGAACAGCAATCTGCCTGTGTACCAAAGGATCAGCGGGTGCCGGCGGACAGGGTACCTGCCGATCAGCTCCCACTGTGTATAATCACAGCAGGAGTAAGCGTCTGCTCCCACAACCAGGAAGTCCTGGATCATGTACTAGGTATGTGATCCAGCACAGCAGTGCCACCTTGCCGCCGTATCAGTAAGTTATACTGGCAGCAAGGGGTTAAGGTAACAAACCTTATAACAGCAGTGCCCCCCAGTCTCCCTCCCTTACACATTCTTGTATTGAGCGCTGTTCTCCACTTCAGTTCTTCTCTCCCATCTATGTGCTCTCACAAGCTTGGCTGAGAGAAGCCAGAGCCATTGGCTCCTGCTGCTGTCAGTCAAATCATGTGAAGAGTGAGTGGAGGGGACACGCTGTGCGTGTCTGCAGATGCACACAGCCCGGCTCGGAATTCAGCCCACCCGTGTGCCCCCACAGCAAGGGGGTATGCTATGGTGCTGCACAGAGAAGAGGAGGAGCCAAGATCACCGGCGGGGGACCCCCAGAGGATAAGGTTCAGGGCCACTCTTCGCAAAATCATTGTACAGAGCAGATAAATATAACATGTTTGTTGTTATACAAAAAAAAAAAAAAAGAAATGTGAGCTTTTACAATCACTTTAACAGAAGCAAAGCAAAATTCATATTCATCTCTTTTCTCTGAGGTGCATCAGTCACTGACAGTGTGTGTTACATGCCGATGATATCAGTTTCAGCACTAATGGCTGTCATATATCAGTGCATTAGCTGCTCCTTTGTCAGTTGCATGAAATTTCCTTTGTGACTTAAATAATTTGCCATTGAATTGCCTTCCATCTAAACCACTAAGCTACATAACCATGCCTATGTAATTTTATTCAAATATAAATATAATTTTTTATCTGATTGGTTCTAGCTAATTTCAGATAGTATCCATTTCTATCTTTATGGCTGTCATTCACAATGTTTACCACCACAGATTTAATGTTCTTTCCATTCCAGTTTATGTCACAATGAAGTTTTATAGCTTGCCAGCTTGTCTTAAATGTAGACTTAGCTGCCAGGTGTGGATAATATGGTATTCCTTAGAACTTCTGAACCTAATTCACAATAAATCTATTTAGGTATCCTTTTACTAAAGAGATTCAAATGTCATAATTGCATATGGCAGCTTGGCTGTGCACTTTGTATACTAGACTCTTAGTTTTTTTGTGAGTAGAGCTGAATGGCAGTGATTTTCAAATTTGGGATGTGCTGCAAACAATAATGGTGTACTTTGAGGTTATGTGAGATGTGTTGTAGATATGCCAGTTACATGGATCATTTTTTTTGATTAGACAACAGGCTGATGAAAAAAAAAGATGAACAGATTCCCCCAAGCGATGTGGATGGGGGAATCCACCCTGCCGTGTTATTGTATTTTGACAGTGGGACTCCTCCACTGTCAGAGTACACTGATCAGTTGGCTAAACAAAGCAGAGAAGAAGGCGCTTCTAAGTGCAGCAATAAAACACTTTAATGACAAGGAATGTTTAAAAACACTTACAAGATGGAAGTGAAAAACAGGCATATCAATGGTATCAATTGATTTGAAGAAGGCGCGACTGGGCATGCTCCAAAAAACATGTCCCGCCCACTCTGGCGTCACTTCCGATTGCCTGGATTCCATACTGGTCCTGACAGCACAGCCCTCCATCTTGGATCAGAGACACAGTGTTTCCCACCGCTGGTCAGCTGGAACTTCCACCTGCAGCTGTCTTTACTTCCAGAAGGCATTCCGCTGGATGCTATGGATTCATAAGAGTAAGAGTCTAGTGCACATCCCGGGTATGAAGTTTGAAATAACGAAATCATAAATTATAATATATATATTAAAAAAAAATTATAATTATAATAAATAACTATAAATAATTATCAAAAATAATAATATAATAATTGTAAAATGTATTCAATAATGTAATCAAGTCAAAAACACTGAAATTTGCTCAGTTGCAGAATTGTCGCTGTCGTCACTTTCAGTGTCTGATGACAAATTTCCCCACAAATCAATATCACTCAATTCTGCAAATGATTCTTATTTACTATCGCTGTTTTCTAGCTGATCAAATGCCGCTTTTAACGTAAAGGGACGCTTTTCTTATGCCATGGACGTTCTGAGGTTTTCAGGCAGAAAGAATGGCATATATAATATAAAAGTGCATGCAGGGCACTGGGCAAAGCACTAGGGACAAAGGGGATGTGAAATGATTTCATACAGTAATGTAATCTTACAGATTACAGTGTACTGTATGTTTACTGCGTGTTTCACTTTTTGAATTTCCCGCCAGGTTCCGCCTACGTGTGATGCGATGCTCGCAGGGAACAGAGCCCGGCATCACACAGGCATTGAGTGGAAGACGCAGCCCGCAGACACAGCGGGGGGACATCGCAGGATCCAGGGGACAAGGTAAGTAACCCAGCCTTGAATCCAGCGATGCACTCCCGAGTGTGGCTCGGTGTTACCGCTATTTGCAGTGAAAACTCACCCCAAGCCACACTCTGGAATACCATCAAGGAGGTTAACCTCCCTGGCGGTATTCCCGAGTGTGGCTCAGGGTGGATTTTCAGTACCAAGAGCGGTAACCCCGAGCCACACTCGGGATTGCATCACTGGATCCAGGCAATGTTACTCACCTTGTCCCCTGGATCCAGCGATGTCCTCCCGCGGTGTCAGCGTGTCTGTCCGCCGCCAGATGACTCCTGTGTGCCGGGCTCCGTTCCCTGCGAGCGTCGCGTCGCACGGGGACGGAGACCGGCGGGAAATTCAAAAAGTGAAACACACACTATAAATACAGTACACTGTAATCTGTAAGATTACATTACTGTATGAAGTCATTTCACATCCCCTTTGTCCCTAGTGGTTTGCCCAGAGCCCTACATGCACTTTTATATAATAAATGTCATTCTTTCTGCCTGGAAACATGAGAATGTCCATAGCAACCAAAAAGTGTCCCTTTGCGTCAAAAGTGGTTTTTGACCAGCTAGAAAACACCGATATTAAATAAGGATCATTTGCAGAATTGAGTGATGCTGATTTTTGGGGAAATTTATCATCAGACACTGAAAGTGACGACAGCGACAATTCTGCAAATGAGCAAATTTCTGCGTTTTTGGTTTGATTACATTATTGAATAAATTTTATTACTATTATATTATTATTTTTGATAATTATTTTTAGTTATTTATTATATTATAATTTATGATTTCATTTTTCAAACTTTTTCATACCCGGGATGTCTACTAGACTCTTGTTTGGACAGATTTAAGGGAGTTATTGCTAAGAATTACAGGCCTACAATATAAAACGCCAAATTTTCATGCAAAATAATTGTACCGCTTTCAGCAATAAATGCCAGACTCAGTCATACCGCCAGGGAGGTTAAAGTGTTTAATTACTACACTTAGAAGTGCCTTCTTCTCGGCTTTGTTTTTCCTATAGAGTGTGCTTCCCTCTTCTGAAGTGCTGCTCTGGTGCATTAATCACATTTCAAGAGCTAGTCATGTACTGTTTGTTAAAGTCTCCTTGTTATCCAAAGTGCCCTATTCTCCACACTCCTTGAACTGATCAGTTGGCTGCAGCGCTGATTGAACTAAAAATTTCCAAACCAGCTGGTTCAAGAGAAGTTGATCATTAGATCGATTTCTCTGGGCTGTGAATGGGAATGGTCAAAGATGGATTGAAATTTGACTGGTCCCCTGCTGAAATGGATTTCAATCCATCTATGGCTAGCTTTACTTTTAAGTGACCTCAGAGTAATGCACAGGGTTAGAAAAACATGCCAGGAAACAAAGGGATGGTTCTACTGCTCCTTTGCCTGTGTTACCTGTTGAGAAGTGTCTGTCAGCAATGGCAGAGTTAGCAAAAAAGCGTTTGTGGCATCACGCTGCACAAATGGCATTGGTAGGTACAAATGTGATTTCAAGTAGAAGGGCTGGGTTAACATGAGAGTGTGAAGAAGAAGTGCAATCGAGAGAAGTGATTGTAGACAAAGGACAGGAGGCACAGCATTCAGGCTTAGAACATCAGGATGGAGGACCAAAGGAAAAATTACCATTTACTTTAATGCACAATGGTGCTTTTGCTAATGGCATATACTGTAGATCATTTATTGTTGTTAATAGAGATCTAATCAACCATTGCACTAAATGTCTCAAGAATGACGAGTAATGTTTGTGTTGTCAAAGAAAACTGTTTTTTTTCATTTGGTTTTGTAAATAATCATGCAAGAGAGTACATTTAGGCCCCTTTCACGTGGGGCAGATCCGCTCAGCGGGTTCCACTCACTCAGTGTGAGAACGCTCCGTTGATCTCTGCTGAGCCAGCGGATGACCTGTGCATCTCTGCTCACTGTGCAGGGATGGACCTGTCAGATCCCCGCTGTTCTCCATGGGGAAGATCGGATGAAAACGGACTGCATGTCCGTTTTCATCCAATCCCATCCGCTGGACAGATGGTGAATGTATTGAGCGGATCTTGTTGGATCGGACGGCAGACAGGTGTCAGCGGACACATCTCCGCTGACATAGAGGTCTCTGGGTGGCCGATCACGTCCGCCTGAAAAATTAACAGGCGGATCCCAGTGGGCTGATCGCGTGAAAGGGGCCTAAGAATGCATATTTTACATTTACACACTAGACTGAAATGCATTACTTATTTAATAAAAAAAAAATTTCAAGGGAAAATAGAAGTAACAAAGAATTCTTGGCAAAGCAAAGATATCCTGGTCTTCTTTTTCAAGTTATGTTCCTAGAATAAACTAAAAGGTAGAGAATAAAGAAGTGGACTCAGATACAATGATCATCCTAAGCAACCAGGGGTGCAGTTAGGCAAGGTATCTTGCACTAGAGGTGTTTATGGAAGTAAATAGCATCCAGTGAATCAACTTGCATACATATTTTGTGGTTCAAAATTGTTTTATTGCTGCTGTAGTTACTTTACATGAATTTTCAATATTTCTACAAACAATTGCATTGTATTTCTTTTTCTGGCAGTGTATGTGAATCCTAAATTATTTTTTTAGTATGGTTGGTATCATGGCAAATATAATAAAGTTTTTTTTTAACCACTTCAGCCCCGGAAGGATTTCACACTTTAGGACCAGAGCCCTTTTTGCGATTCGGCGCTGCGTCGCTCTAACTGACAATTGCGCGGTCGTGCAACCTTGTACCCAAACTAAATTTGCGTCCTTTTTTTCCCACAAACAGAGCTTTCTTTTGGTGGTATTTGATCATCGCTGCATCATTTCTGATCGCCACTATAAACAAAAGAAGAGCGACAGTTTTGCAAAAAAACCCAAATTTCCTACTTTTTGCTAAAATACAAATCCAAAAAAAAAATACAAAAAAACATTTTTTTTCATCAGTTTTGGCCGAGTTATATTCTTCCTCATATTTGTGATAAAAAAAAATCGCAATCGGCGTTTATTGATTGGTTTGCGCAAAAGTGGCCGCGTCTACGGATGATGAGAATTCATTTTTGGAGTTTTTATTTTTTTTATTTTTTACTAGTAATGGCGGCGATCTGCGATTTTTAGCGGTACTGCGATATTGTGGCGGACATGTCGGACCATTTTGACACTTTTTTGGGACCATTGGCATTTATACAGCGATCAGTGCTATAAAAATGCACTGATTACTGTGTAAATGCCATTGGCAATGAAGGGGTTAACCTGCAGGGGGCGCTCTAAGGGTTAACTGTGTTCCCTGGGCGTGTTCTAACTGTGTGTGGGCTGCCTTAGCTGGGGAAGGGAAGTGATCACAGCTTCCATGTAAAGGAAGGCTGTGATCACAGCCCTTCCCCCTCTCACAGAACGGAAGTCCGTGTTTACTTACACAGACCTCCGTTCTTTCAGTGCGGGGGGGCATCGCGGGTAGCCGGCGGCGATCGAGTCCGCCGCACCCGCTCCCTGGCCCTCCCCGAACACAGTGAGCACGCGTGCGCGCCTCCAGTGGCGCGCGCTCACAGTGCGCGATCTCGCAGCCGCCGTCGTATGACGGCGGTTTGCGATATCGAGCCACTTTGTCGCCGTCAACCTGCGGTTGGCGGTTGGCAAGTGGTTAGCAAGCTTTGTGTGAATCTGTTGAAAAATGTCTTACCTGCAGTTCCTACCAGTAACAGTACAAGATAACTGTATAAAACGAAGCATGATGCCCAACACACTAAAAAGTTGATTTTGGGATTTCATACATTTTAAGCCTTTTACATTAGTTGCAGATCATTCCACCCATCCACTGCCAGTTGGTACATGTTTAGTGTCCCTACTTTTTAAGCAACAATAGTTTATTTTATATCTTTCATTAAGGCATGGATAAAACCACAGTTAAAGAAGTATTAAAACCAAAACCAAAATTGTAATATGTTGCGGGTTACCAATTATTAGATGTGATG
>BLSH010181634.1:269349-279605 GCA_018402905.1 Glandirana rugosa
ACAAACGTAAATGAAATAATATTATTATATTATATATATCGTTTTACATTTACGTTTGGGATCCGTTGTTTAAATTCATTTCGTTTAATGTGAGTCACATTTTTCACCTGGTAGGACTGAAGTAAATGTTAAGTGACGTTACAGTCGTATCACGATGATTTATTATGTCCATGTTAGTATAGTACAAGATATTTATAATATAATAGTTTTCTATACATTTACTAGACGTCTTATCGAGAGAAAATATACTGGAGATTATATAAATGTTAGATGTCTTACGTTATACTAGATGTTTCCGTTTTAGATATTTATTTATCATTACCTTCATACCGTAAATGTCATATAGATGAACAAGGATTTTTAGTTACGACGTCGCTATGTCTTCACGAAAAAATAAAGACCACCGTTGTGTTACAGTTGCCACCAGAAATAAAAAAGCACTTCTGTATCGCTGCAGCATTGATTTTTAGGAACAAGTAGATATACTGTAAATGCCATACTTCCATTACTATTTATTTATAGATTTTGCCTTTGTAGATCATATTGCATTCTGTAGATTGTAAATATATTAGAGGTCATATAAAAGAGAGCTATTCTGCAGATCATTTACATATCTTTTGATAATATAATATTTATAGAACATGATATGATTGTACCTGTATTATTTAGTAGCACTATGCTGACATTGCAGTGAATTGTAAATGAAGTCAGGATGGTCCACTTTTTACACTGAGTGTAATTTGCTTTACTTAAATTTGTTGCCTAGGGTTTGCATTTACATTTTGCTATATATATTATATTATTATAATAAAGTATTATTATTTTTATTATGTATATATATATATTTTTTTTTTTTATTATTTGTATATAGCAGCTATACTGTTTGGTAATGAAAGTACCTCGGTATATTGTTGCTAAAGTACCTATTACTTTATTGCCATGCACTCTGATTTTTACAACTACTACATAAGCTGGATAAATAAGGAACTCCCCAATAGGGGAAGGAAACTAGATTCTGGTTGTTAAAAAGCCAGCACCCACCACCATCCTAACAGCCAGTAACTCATCCCTACTGTCAAACTCAGCAAATGATTACATCTTCTGCTGAATGTGCTTAAAGCATAGATTCACCTTTAGTAACATGTTACCTGTTATACCCATATTTATGGTTTAACATGTAACATGTTACTAATGCAGCATCCCCGCTCACCCGCCAATCCTCCACTGTGACAGCGGTAAGGCCTTGCTCTCCCCACACCTGCTGTCAGACTTTTGCCCGCACAGCCAAGTCATTCATTCACAGGAATCTGTGCATTAAAGTGATTCTAAATGTTCATTAAAAAAACAACATGTTATACTTACCTGCTCTGTGCAATGGTTTTGCACAGAGCAATCCTCCTCTTCTAGGGTTGCTTTTCGACACTCCTCTCCCCGCTGAGTGCCCCATAGCAAGCTGCTTGCTATGGGGGCTCTTATACATGCTTGCTTTTGAGCCAGCTCTGTGTGTCCATTAGACCCGCCTCCTGCTCCATCCTCACTGGCTGTGATTGATAGCAGCAGGGGCCAATGGCTCCCACTGCTGTGCCTGAGGCAATAGGAAGGGAGAGAGCTAAGAGAGCCTCTGCTCTCGTGCACTTCACTGGATCAGGCTTGGGTAAGTATTTAGGGATGGCTTGGGTAAAAGCTGCATACTGAAGTTTTTTTACGTTAATGTAGAGAATGTATTAAGGTAAAAAATCTTCAGGCATTATAACCACTTTAATAAACTACATGTCCCATCTTCCACTGCAGCAGACAGACTTGTAGTTTGAATGAAATGCAGACACACTGATCAGGATGCTCATAAGTCACAGTGCCTACAGCTCAGGAACTGTCTGCCCCTATAGAGGTATGGGCAGAGAGCTCTAGGCAGGATCTGTAGGAGCCTGACATGGCACCTGCGATCCACTCAACTGCCAGTGACCTGGATAAGTAGTTTCAATGCAGTTATAAATTATCTTGACACTGACAAGTTGTCAGAAGCACTAGGGTTACAAGTGGGATATCAGCCTGAGGTGGCTAGTGTGAGTCTCAGACACTATTTGTTTTTTTTCTCAGATTAAAAAAATCTCAGCATGTGTCAAGAAGCTTAGATGCCAAGTAACAAAAATAGCTGTCAGACTGCCTGTCTACTCTTTAAGCAATTTGTCAAGTAAACAGGTTATCTGGTGACAAGAATAAGCCTCAAAAGCTATTGCAGTTTTTTCATACATTGAGAGATGTAAGTAAGTGCAGCCACCGTGTCAATCAAATGCAGCTACCGTGCCCATCAAATGCAGCCACCGAGCCCATCAAATGCAGCCACCGTGCCCATCAAATGCAGCCACCGAGCCCATTAAATGCAGCCACCGTGCCCATCAAATGCAGCCACCATGCCTATCAAATACAGCCACCGAGCCAATCAAATGCAGCCACCGTGCCCATCAAATGCAGCCACCAAGCCCATCAAATGCAGCCACTGTGCGCATCAAATGCAGCCACCGAGCCCATTAAATGCAGCCACCGTGCCCATCAAATGCAGCCACCATGCCCATCAAATACAGCCACCGAGCCAATCAAATGCAGCCACCGTGCCCATCAAATGCAGCCACCGTGCCCATCAAATGCAGCCACCGAGCCCATCAAATGCAGCCACCGTGCTTATCAAATGCAGCCACCGTGCCCATCAAATTCAGCCACTGAGCCCATCAAATGCAGCCACCATGCCCATCAAATGCAGCTACCGAGCCAATCAAATGCAGCCACCGCGCCCATGAAATGCAGCCAACGTGCCCATCAAATGCAGCCACCGAGTCCATCAAATGCAGCCACCGTGCCCATCAAAGGCAGCCACCGTGCCCATCAAAGGCAGCCACCGTGCCAATCAAATGCAGCCACCGTGCCCGTCAAATGCAACCACCAAGCCCATCAAATGCAGCCACCGAGCCCATCAAATGCAGCCACCATGCCCATCAAATGCAGCCACCGTACTGATCAAATGCAGCCACTGCGCCCATCAAATACAGCCACCGAGCCCATCAAATGCAGCCACCGAGCCCATCAAATGCAGTCACCATGTCCATCAAATGCAGCCACCGAGCCCATCAAATGCAGCCACCGAACACATCAAATGCAGCCCCTGTGCCCATAAAACGCAGCCACCATGCCCATCAAATGCAGCTCCCCCCACACCCAGCATGTGGGTCCCACCCCTGAAGGTAGGACAGCGGAGCCAGTGTTCTCCTGGGTCGTGTACTGAGTGGCTTCCCTTCTGCATAGTGATCATGTGTGTGCACATACATGGGGAAGGGTGACCTCAAAATGTATGGGGGGTTTTAAGTGCTTGCGTGTAACTTTACTTTTTGACACCTTTTTTCACTAAATTTTTATATTGGTACATGAGGGGTCTTTTAGTTCCCTGATGTCTCATCTGCTTTCCATTAAAAATTATGGAGCACAGATTGCACGCCATTACCCAGCATGCGGGTCCACCTCTAAAGGCAGGACAGCAGAGCCAGGGTAGTTACATTGGTCCTGTTTGGACCAATGTAAGTATGTGTATTGTATACCTCAGGGACTGCTGTGGAAGGTGGAAATCACCGCAGAAGTTACTGCTACTGTAGTTATTGAAAACATCTTCCAGGTTCTGTGCAGCTTTCCTTCTGCATAATACCTGCTGAAGGTTGCTCACTCAGCATCATTGCCATTCACAAAATACTTTGTATTTTTTTTTATATAATATACGTTTTATCATCCAAGAATTTTACTGTAGTATCAGGAGTCTAATATTATGTCGAAATATAGTGAGGTATTTAAAAATCCAACCAGCAAGCCCATATTTTTTATATCTTTTTATCATGCCCTTGCCATCATACATGAGTTCTTCTTTATTACATATAAATCGTTTATTTTCCAAAACCACTGGCCTAAATTCGGTACAGACTTTTGCCTCCAAAACATAGGAATCTACGATTTAGCCATATTTAACAAATGAGGAGTTATTGAATTTTTGTATCTACCTATTGAATACGTAGTACAATGGAAAAGAATAACCCATGTATCAAATTGAACAGTTTCCTTTTGTATTATGGTGATCATGACAGTAACTGATTGTGAATATTTTTGAATGAAGGGGCAAGACCACCAAATATGTCCATGTGTCGAAATTCTCTCCAGCATAGAGGGGATTTAGAGGGAAACATTGAATGGAGCTTAACAGGTGTGTAGTACCACCTGACAAGTCATTTATAATTTACTTCATCTATCCTGGAAGAGAGGGAGGTAGCATGAGAAAGTTTTAAAATCTTCTCTTTGTATATTGTTAAGACTGGATTGTAAATCCCTTTCCCAGTGGGCCAGGTACGCTGGGCAGCCTAATTCTTGTAATGACAACAAACCTTTATAGAATTGTGATATGCAACACTGAGGGGGGTCTGTCTGTCTAAATATTGCCTCTACCTCTTTGTATTTTTTAATGAGTACCCTGATGATCAGTGCAGGCTCAACAGTGCCCAGCAGTGATGCCAATTAGTGCCAGTGATGCCAGTCAGTGCCCAGCAGTGATGCCAGTTAGTGCTGTCTTTCAGTGTCCATCAGTGCCTGCTCATCAGTGCTGCCCATCAGTGCCCATCAGTGCCGCCTATCCATGCCACCTATCAGTGCCCATCAGTGCCCCCTAACAGTGCCCATAAGTGCTGCATATCAATGCCTCCTCATCAGTGCCACCTCATCGGTGCCCTTCAGTGCCATCTCATCAGTGCCCATCAGTGCAACCTCATCAGCACACATCAGTGAAGGAGATAAATTATTTATTTACAAAATTTATAACAGAAACAAATCATTTCCGGTCTTTTTTAGTTTTTTTTTACCACCAAAAGAAAGCTCTATCAGCCTAAAAAAATGTTAAAAATGTTGTTTAGGTACAGCAATGCATGACCGTGCAATTGTCATTTAACCACTTCAGCCCCGGAAGGATATACCCACTTCCTGACCAGAGCACTTTTTGCGATACGGCACTGCGTCGCTTTAACTGACAATTGTGCGGTCATGCGACACTGTACCCAAACAAACTAGAAGTCATTTTTTTTCACACAAATAGAGCTTTCTTTTGGTGGTATTTGATCACCTCTGCGGTTTTTATTTTTTGCGCTATAAACAAAAAAAAGAGTGACAATTTTGAAAAAAAACAAACAATTTTTTTACTCTTTGCTAAAAAAAAAGAATATAAAAAACAAATGTCTTCATCAGTTTAGGCCGATATATATTCTTCTACATATTTTTGGTAAAAAAAAATGCAATACGCGTATATTGATTGGTTTGTGCAAAAGGGTATATATTTATGGCATTTTTTTTTTCTAACTAGTAATGGCGGCGATCAGTGATTTTTAACGAGACTGCAATATTGCGGCGGACAGATCGGACACTTTTGACACTTTTTTGGGGCAATTGACATTTATACAGCGATCAGAGCTATAAAAATACATTGGTTACTGTATAAATGTCATTGGCGGGGAAGGGGTTAACACTAGGGGGCGATCAAAGGGTTAAATATGTTCCCTGGGAGGTTTTTCTAACTGTGGGGGAATGTGTTGACTGGAGAAGGAAAGAGAAAGCTGTTCCCGATTACTGGAAACAGACAATCTCTCTCCACTTTCGTGACAGAACAGGGATTTGTTTGTTTACACTAACAGATCCCCGTTCTGTCTCTCTATCCATCGAGGCCACCGGCCACGCGCATCGGCTTCCCTCACCGTGCAGCGGGCACGCACGCCTGCTATATTGATTTAAAGGGCCGACATACCAGTACGTCATTTTGCGGGAACGTGCCGACCTGCCGCCGTATAATGACAGCGGCTGGTCGGCAAGTGGTTAGAGTGTGACAGCGCTCAAAACTGAAAATTGACCTGGGCAGGAGGGGGTGAAGCTGCCCAGTATTGAAGTGGTTAAAAACATGAACCTCATTTGATTCAACTAAATTCTTTCTCCCCCCTTTCCCAGACAGTGAGAGGGTTTTAGCAGCACAGACAGTTCTGCAAATCCAGTAAGCAGCGGGAAGGTTTAGGTGTGGCCAGCTGCTGATTGACAAGCTTGTGAATCAGAAAAGACAATGCTGATAGCCATGCTCCTTGCAACATATTCTCATCCCACAGTATTTTTTATTATGAGGCCATTTCTTTCCAGGCTGTATCAGGTTGAAAAATATTACAATTTGTCAGTTTTGCTGCCAAGTAACAGAAAAGCAATAACAGCCTGTTAGCCTCCTTTGTATGCAGTTTGGCAAATGCGCAAGCACTGTGGTGAATAATCTGAGATGCAGTTGCAGAATACCAAAAATAGAAATTATACTAATGGGGTATAGCAGTACAGCGCCAGCCCTTCACTCTCATGCATTGTAACTGATGCTGAACTGTATAAAGTTCCTACCTAACTGCAACCTGCATTCCCCTATCCTTCCCCTATCCAACAACACTTTAAATAAAAATATACAAAAACCACCTGCCCCTAACCAAAAAAACCCCAAAAAAACAAAAATCATAATAATGTATAATGCAACTCTATACCTCAACACGTACAAAAATATATTACAATTATTAAGTGCATACATATACAAAAATATTGCATATATAATAGTTCACCTCTGTGCACTCTATTAACACCCAGGTGATGCTTTGCCAAATCACAGTCCACTCCTGGTATATTCTTCTGTTTCACTGTGTTCTATATCTAAACACACATGCTCTCTTGAAGTGCCCAATAGTGATCACCTCCATGCTCCACCATCTATTTCAGCTGGCAAAGCATCACGTAGCTGTTAATAGAGTGCACAGAGGTGGACTATTATATATGCACTATTTTTGTATATGTATGCACTTAATAATTGTAATATATTTTTATGTGTTGAGGTATAGATTTGCATTATACTTTAAATAAAAAATTGGCCTGTGCTACTTTTGTATGCCTTAGTAACCATTCATTCCTACCTTGCTTATTGATGGGAAAACTGTTTTCTAGGTGAGTGGTGATACCATAATTTATCAGGAATCCTACCAGTGTTGCAACAAATGCACATGTGACAGCAAAATGATACCTATCATTCACCTTAAGCAGAGCATGTGTATCTAGTGCAATCTCTACTAGCATGGATAGGTTTTATTTACAATACTTATGATCAATCATATTAAGTCTACAAAGTACATTTAATAAATTAAAGTGGATGTAAATCCTCGCCTATACTCAAGTGAACAGCCTCAGATGATACACAAAGATGAAACAAATCTCCCTATATAAGTTTTACATGTATATCTGCTGTCTTTCGCTTTATAAACTGTTAGGAAAACGCACTTCCTGTTAGAATTTTCTCTTCCTGATTCACCTGTGGGTGTGGATTCTTGCCATGCATTGTGAGACAGCTGATTGGAGGAAAGGCACACCCCCCCTCCACTTAGACAGATATGCTAATCTATTTATAGCACCTACCCCAACACAAATTTTAGGCTGGTTTTATCACGTGTCAGAGAACTTGTCAGAAGTTATCATGCTAATAACAGAAGAACAGAGCAGGAGAATACCACGGGACTTAGTGCTTTGAAGAAAGATGATAAAACACTGCAGATATATGTGCCCAGCTCAAATTTCATGAATCGGGTTTACATCCACTTTAAGTCTTCATAGCCATTTTTATATGACAATATGTGATTAGCACAAATAACATATTGGCATCTGTCTCTAAAACCCAACAGAGTACTATCTGGCCCTATAACAAGAGAAAAAACTATTATTCAGGTATCAAATAAAAGTTTTTCTCTGCTTCTGTGTGTTGCACTGGTTCAGAGAGTTTCTGTTTTTAATTAACAAGCTGGTCGTGGCTATAAGCTATAAGCCAATGTACCCTTTTCTTTACAGGGCCAATCTGTTCATTTTCCGCAAACAAATTACACTTTTGAATTGCTCCCATTATTCATGTTTATTTGAGCCTACATTTTCATAGTTATAATGAACGAAAACATATCAAGCTGACAAAAGTTTGCAGAGGATATTTACTTGTAAGTAGTTCACTCAAGCAGTAAAGCTGACAGATAATGGAACATTTTTAATACAGTTATAAAATTCTGGGAACATGTGTTAGGTTTGCTTATGGGATATAAAATGCATGCTCCTTGAAATACACATAAATTTCCTTCTCTGACAGATGATGTCTAGGGAAAACAATATCCCTCTATTGCTGCTGTTCATTTATTTTTAACAATATAATTTTGCCATTTTGAAAAATATTTAGAATGGGGACAGTATTAAGAGTTAGTCCAGCCCAATTAGTATAACATTTTATATTTTTGGGTAGATATTACATTTTTATAGCACCATTCAACCAAAGTAAAATATTTTTTGTAGTGGCCAAAAGTATTTGAACAACCTTTCAAATTATTGGGTTGTGGTATTTCAGCTGCAGGTGCATACAAATCAAGGACTTAGCCTTGTAATGTCCAATATCAAACAGTAGCATGCAAAGACATTTGGGGCTGTTGTGTGCTTCCATAATTTTGGCCACAGTTTGGGAAGGCCATTCTCTGTTCCATTATGACTGTGCCTCTGTGCACAGAATCAGGTCCATCAAGACGTGATTTGATGAGAAGGAACATGAGTGGCCTATATATAGAGCTGTGACCTCAGCTTTAACAAACACCTTTGGGATGAATTGTAATGTCCATTGAGAGCCAGGTCTTCTGTTCCAGTATGTTTATTAAGAGTTTTTTCCAGAAAATAAGAGAGCCAGGTCTTCTAATACAAATGTACTACCCTCCATTACATATTCTCTGAATGGATGCTAAAATAGACTTTTGACCATATAATGTAAACTCCATTGACCTTCACCCCAGATATAGCATTTCATTTTCGCTTTAGTTAAGTATTGAGAGTGTTTTATCATTAAAAAGAATGTTCTACCTTTTTGGCAAAAAATACACTATTGGACATATAACAGGAAATCCTTAATCCTTAGACATAGAGAACTACCTCTTACACAACACCCTGAATCAATCCATAGTCAGAAAAACTCCCTACTCCTCCACCTACTTAACATTGCTAAATCCCTGATCCCTTTGCACCAGAGATCTAGGACACCCCCATCTATGAAAAGTAAAGTTGATGGAAGAGGCTAGAACTTCCCCAAATTACACTTTATATCATTTTAGACTTACATGGCCAGATTGAACCCACCATAGCTCACTCATTCACTAAACAGTACAAGCACATCTTCTCCATTCTGGTAGCAATCTAGACATATAGATGGCCACAACTTAACCACTGTACCATGTCATATTCCCACACTAGAACGGGTCATAAAATCAAACTTATAGGCTCTCTGTCCTTTTTCTACGTGACTGTCAAACAAAACCTTTGTCCAAATATGATTTCTCCAGCCTTTACTGTATTGTATTTCATATGTGTCATTTCATTTACATTTTCCTTTCCTTATTTTTTTAAAGGCTATCCTCAGCCTAGGCTCAACAATATTGGGGTATTTGTATGAATGATATGCTATGGTTTCCAATTTCACGATTATTGTCGTCTTCCTGATTGGCCGGGAGGAGGATCAGTGTGTCAATAGCGAATATTCATTCGCTATTGTCACACAAGTGGGTGTGCTCCGTTCACAGTACCCTGTGCCCTGAACCCACCCTTTTTTGAAGCCCATTAGAGACTCTTGCTCTAATCACATGCTTAACCACTTCCCGACCGCGCTATAGACAAAAGACGTCCACAGCGCGGTCGGGTTATTCTAACAGGACGTCCATGGACGTCCTCCAGAATATCGCTTCCCGCGCGCCCCCTGGGGCGCGCACACGGGAACATCCGTGACCGTCGGGTCCGGGGGACCCGACAGATCACGGATCGCGGTGAATGGCCGCTGTGAGCGGCCTTTCACCACGTGATCGCGCCGTCCAATGACGGCGCGATCACATGTCAACAAGCCGGCGCTTCCGCCGGCTTTTCTCTCTCCTCTCCGCACCGATCGGTGCAGTGTGAGAGGAGAGAGGGGGAGGAAAGACCTGTGCAGTGCTGTGGGCAATGTGTAATGCCCACAGCACTGCTAAATGACAGCAACCCCCACCATCCATCAAGCACCCACCCAGCCATCCACCCCATCCATCCACACCCCCCATTCTTAGCCCATCCATGCTCAGCCACCCATCCATCAATCCATCCATCCTCACACAGCCATGCTCACCCATCCATCCATG
>BLSH010181634.1:301235-315502 GCA_018402905.1 Glandirana rugosa
TTGCCAGCCCCCCCCCCCCCCCCCTAGCTAGTCTCAAAATGAGTTTACTGCAACAGATCAGGCAGGGGTAGCAATTGGCTGCCAGAGATTACAGCACAATATTACCACTCACTGATTTGTTGTTAGAGGTTACTGCACATTATAACCTCTGCACCAATCCATATAGCAGTACATTGTCGTCAGCCATGACTATAAGTTGTTCTTTATTATTTTTAAAAATTCTATATAATTTTAACTGGTGTATCTTTATTTTATATTTACACTTACATTTCTTTAAATGTCATTTTCTGTTGTAAGGGTTAATTATCAGTATGACCTTGTTATACAAGACGGTGGATAATGATTTAATGGGTTACAAGACTGTATATGAAACGTATAAAGCTAGCCACAGATCTCCTGTGGATGTAAGCTGCCTCAATTTCTTCTGTCTCTTCATGTAATCCCAGACAGACTCGATGTTGTGGGGGCCAAACCATAACTTCCAGGACTCCTTGTTCTTCTTTACCCTGAAGATAGTTTTTAATGACATTGGCTGTATTTTTGAGGTCATTGCCCTGCCACAGCATACATTTAGGGCCAATCACGCACATCATGAAATCCCCAGTCTGCTTTAAAATCTTTGCCTGGGAAAGACCTTGCTGATGCAGTATAACTACCTTGTGTCTTATTGCTGTGCTCAGTTTTGCCATGGGGTATCACCTGTGACATGATGCTTGGTTGTTCCTCACCCAGTTTTAAGCCTCGTATACAGTTTTTTTTTTCAGTTAATGGCCGTGTTTCAGCCTATATAGGAAATTTATGATCATTAGCACCTACTTAATAAAAGTTGTTAATAATATATCTCGCTCTAATCCCCAAAAAATCCAGGACTTTGTGCAAGTGTACAAAGCGTGCAAGTGTAAAAATTGATTTTGGCACTGATAGGTGCCATTGGTTGGCACTGATAGGCAGCACTGATTGGCAGCACTCATGGGTGCTGATAGGTGGCACTGATTGGAAGCACTGGCTGGCACTGATAGGCAGCACTGATGGGCACTGATAGGCAGGACTGATGGGAGGCATTGTTTGGCACTGATCAGTGGCACTGATTGTCACTGATAGGTGGCATTGGTTGGCACTGATGAAGCGGCACTGATTGGCACTGACAGGTGGCTCTGATTGGCACTGACAGGTGGTACTGATTGGCACTGACAGGCGGCACTGATTGGCACTGACAGGTGGCACTGGCAGGTGGTACTGATTGACACTGATTGGCACTGACAGGTGGCACTGATTGGCACTGATAGGGGGTTCTGACAGAGGAAATGAGCAGTTTCAAATTGGCTTGTAAGAGCCACTCTGTGTGTGAAACTCTCATATAAAGTAACTGCATCCAGAGAGACCTGTCACAATTTGGCAGTGCTGTCGGGGGTGGGTGGAACCGAACAGCTATCAAACACCCGCCCAGCCCCTATCCCATTGGTTGGTGTTTGATAGCTGTTCGGTCCCGCCCACCCCCGACATCACCGTCAAATTGTGACAGGTCTCTCTGCATGCAGTTACTTTATATGAGAGTTTCACACACAGAGCGGCTCTTACAAGTCGCGCTATCTGAGCAATCTGAAACTGCTCATCTCCTCCATAACACAGAACACCTGTTAATGGGTGGCAACCGGGGCTAATTCTGCCTCCTTTCAGTATCAGCCGTTTTGTTGTTTTGGCTAATGCCAAAAAACAGTTTTCAGCCGATAATTTTCGGCGGCCGAAATTTCGGTGCATCCCTACTTCTGATCACTCACTTTCCATTTTGTAAATTGATAAATACAAACAATTAAAATATATATTTTTAAAGCATTCTTACTTTACAGCATTTTTTCACACTTGCCTAAAACTTTTGCACAGTACTGTATATATACATCTGATCTTCATCAATGACATATATCTTGCTGTTCATCTTTTGTAATGGTAACATAGTTGCTCCAGAAGTTTTGCCTTGACACATTCAGCATGGCTTTGCTGAGCAGCAAATGTATTTCCTAGTTATAAAAAGGTCATGTATATTCAAGCTAGGAAGAATTCACTGAATTCTTAAATGGTGGTAAAAAGAGAGGAAATTAAGTCTCTGCATGTTCGGTAAAGGAATACCATAATACCCCTGCAGATGAAATATTTTCCTGCCAGTCTTTATAATAAAGATTCTGCTTTAGAGCCTCAAGCCGACATGTAGGCCAAGGGAGGATACATCTTCTATAACTAATGCAGAAAATCACTCTCTACAAGATTTCTGAGGCTCTTTTAACACTTTATTTCTCAGCAAAAACAACTCTTTGTCCAGGAGCTTTGGGCACTTACCCTTTAACCACTTCCACACCGCACGCAGTATATTTACTGCGGCAGTGTGGACGTGTACCGCAAATCGCCATAAATGAACGGCGATTTGCGGAGTGGACGCGAAGGGGCGCGAGCACGCTCTGGAGTCAAGGAACGGGGAACCGCCGATGTAAACACGGCGGTTCCCCATTCTGACAGTGGGGACGTAAGAGATCTACTGATCCCTGTTAATGGGATCAGTTAGATCTTTTATGCCCATAGCAGCCCAGCCCCCATACAGTTAGAACACACCCAGGGAACACAGTTAACCCCTAGAGCTCCCCCTGCAGGTTAACCCCTTCACTGCCAATGGCATTTACACAGTAATCAGTGCATTTTTATAGCACTGATCGCTGTATAAATGCCAATGGTCCCAAAAAAGTGTCAAAATGTTCCGACATGTCCGCCCCAATATTGCAGTACCGCTAAAAATTGTAGATCACCGCCATTACTAGTAAAAAAAAAAAATAAAGAATAAAAACCCCAGAAATTAATTCTCATCATCCGTAAATGTGGCAACTTTTGCGCAAACCAATCAATAAACGCAGATTTCGGTTTTTTTTAACCAAAAATATGAGGAAGATTATAAATCGGCCAAAACCGAAGAAAAAATATGTTTTTTTGATATTTTTTTGGGATTTGTATTTTAGCAAAAAGTAAGAAATATTGTTATTTTTCAAAATTGTCGCTCTTTTTTTGTTTATAGCGGTGATCAGAAATGACGCAGAGGCAATCAAATACTACCAAAAGAAAGCTCAATTTGTGGGGAAAAGAGGACACAAATTTTGTTTGGGTACAACGTCGCACGACCGCACAATTTCAGTTAAAGCGACGCAGTGCCGAATCGCAAAAAGTGCTCTGGTCCTAAACTGGGAAATCCTTCCGGGGTTGAAGTGGTTAAGCCTCAAAACATAGTCAACTGCATAATACAAGATAAAGGTCCATAAATATAAAATGATAAACAATAGACCTCTGTTTTATGACATAATACAGGGAAACGGAGACGTTTTAGTATTAGAGATTTAAAAAAGAATTAATCCAAGCCTTTAACTTTTATTTTTATTAATCTAATAATCTGTCAAGCTTCTCTCTGTTTAAACATTATGGGCTCATTCTCACTGCATGCATTCAAAAACCCATTCAATTTCACAGAAAAATACATATTTATTTAAATACCTTTTAATGCAATCCTGATGCAGTGGCATGCATTTTCTAAGCATTTATCATTCTTATCCAGCAAACACTAATAATTATTTTGTTTTTTTAAATAACAACCGTAGCAAGTTTGGTGAATTTTTATCCTTGCTGACAGGCCTTTTCTGGAACTCTTTTGTTTACAAGTTTAAATTTGTATTTTTTGCTAGAAAATTACTTAGAACCCCCAAACATGTTTTAGCAGAGACACTAGAGAATAAAATGACAATCGTTGCAATATTTTATATCACAATGTATTTGTGCAGTGGTCTTTCAAACACAATTTTTTTTTTGGAAAAAATACACTTTAATGAATTAAAAAAAAACCCCAAAACACAATAGTTACCCCAATTTTTTGTACAATGTGAAACATGATGTTACGATGAGTAAATAGATACCTAACATGTCATGCTTTAAAATTGTGCGCGCTTATGGAATGGCAACAAACTAAAAATCTTAAAAATCTCCATCGGTGATGATTTAAACATTTTTACAGGTTACCTGTTTAGAGTTTCAGAGAAGGTCTAGTGCTAGAATTATTGTTCTCGCTCTAAGGATCGTGGCGATACCTCACATGTAGTTTGATCACTGTTTACATATGCAGGCGCGACTTACATATGTGTTTGCTTCTGTGCGCTAGCACGGAGGGATGGGGCGCCTTAAATTTTTTTTTCATTATTTATTTTACTTTTTATTTTTACACTGTTCCTTTATTTACTTTTTTATCACTTTTATTCCTATTACAAGGAATGTAAACACCCTTTTTAATAGCAATAAACATGACAGGTCCTCTATATTGAGAGGTTTGGGGTCAAAAAGATCACAGATCTCTCATTTACCCTTAAAAGTGAAAGAAAAAACATTTTTTGACCCTTTGACTTTGCAAAAATAAATTCTTTAAGCCCAAGAACCGGAAGTGATGACAGAGGTCGCTTCGGTTTTCCAAGGGCATAGAGCCGAGTTGGGGCCCTCTTGCCCTCACTCGACTTCCTGCCTAGCCATCAGCCAGATAGGACCACTTCCAGGTCTACAGGCGGCTCCATAAAACCCAGAGATGACCGGAAAGCGACCGGGGTGGGGGGTGGTGGGGGCAGGATCGCTTTTTGAGGGCAGGATCACTTTTAGCAGACACCGATTGTCGCCCACAGAAAGAAAATGATACCGGGGTTATGGCAGCAGCTAGCTGCCATAATCCCAGTATTAAATGTCAAAGTAATTACATATATATACTGAGATCGGTCGGCAAGTGTGGTTATAAAGGCAAAAAACCCTCCACTGTTTGCCCCCCACCTTCCTAAATACTTATCTGAGTCCTCTATTGATCCAGTGCTGTTCCCGGATTCAGTTCTTCTCTCTCTTCTCTTTGCTCTCACAAGCTTCATAGGTAATTGGCTCTTGCTGCTGTCAATCAAATCCTGTGAGGAGGGAGCAGAGGGTTGGGCCAAGCTGCCCTGTGTGTGTCTATAGACACACACTGCCTGGCTCGGGTTGCATCTGTACATGTGCCCCCATAGCACAGAGCTTACTATAGGAGCACACAAAGAAGAGGAGGAGCAGATAGTGCTGACAGGGAACTCCACAAGAGGAGGTAAGGGATCACTATGTGCAATACCATTGCAAAGAGCAGGTGAGTATAACATGTCTGTTATTTAAATTAAAAAATAAGTTTGTCTTTACAACCACTTTAAATACATTGTGCATTTTAAAGATGAAAAATTGTAACTTGAAGTCGTAGAGTATCCATATATCAAAATTATATTTATTGGCAGGTCCACAAACCATTTACTTGAAAATGATACACAGTTTTAAGAATGTAATTTAAAATGACTTCTGGATTTTAATGTGGATATGAGAAAAACTGTCATTTTACAATCAAGTAGGTTAATATTGAACATTATTACTTTGGCGTCGCTTGCTATTTCTTAGTACCGTGAAAGTTACCATCTTACATACTAAAAAGGAAACAGTATAGTAACATCTTGCCTGTCAATCAGCAGATACACTTTTGACTGAATTTAGCATAGATCTCTACCGTGGAACACCTATTCCCCATGATACTAAGTTTATCTCTACCATATGACAAGAATAAGAGAAAGCCATATTACCAAGCGGAATGTTATGTTATTAATGTAAGGTCATGTTGCTAGTGAGATATAATTTTACCACCATGATGCAATTATTAATAAACTGATACTGTTTTAATAGCATCTTGCAATTCTGTCACAATCACTAGGTTCCTTTGTTACCTGATTTGGAAATTTTAATTTGTAGGGTTCTTTCACACGAGCATCATTAATTCCTCCAGGAAAACTGATTAAAAGAAAGCATGAAAACGGAATCCTTTTGCATCAGTTCACATTACTTATACACCTGTTTTCAGTTCAGTTTACATTAGTATACATCCATTTTTCACATGCCTTTTTTTTTGGTTGTTGAAGGAAAAGTTGTAGGCAGACAAAAGTATAACAAATATGTTTCTTGCCTAAAAACGCATGTCGATGGAAATGGACGTAAACAGATAACATCCAATTACATTGATTTACAACACAAAAATGGAAGAGGATAAGGAAGTGCTTTCTTTAACTATGCAAAAAGTGTCAAAATCCTGGTTTTGATATTGAATTTATCAAATTCTGTCAGTCCTGGTAGAAGGTATAGCTATATAAAACAAAATAAGTGCCTATACTGTTTAAAATATGGAAATACACTGTCTCAACCCCTCTGCACTTGCTCAGTTGTTCTCTATTTTTTTGGAACTGTCCTGAAAGTCAGAGCTACCAGAGGCTGATCTGCCGACAGCCTAAAGATTTGCTGCTGCTCATTGGCTTTGAGCTTCAGCAAAATTGCAGCCTCTAGCAAGAACAAAAAGGAGCAATGATGGATGTAATTTACAGCACACACTAATGCCTCGTACACACGGTGCAGCGATCATATGACCGAACGGCCAAAATTGTATGTTGGCTGTTGTATCTCGCGTAACTGACATGCATTAAACGATCGTATGACCAAGCTGAACGTAGTGACATGTTATGAACGTATAAAGAAAAAGTTCAGGTGCATGTAATTAGTGTCCGGCCATTCCTGACTTCTAAACATGCGTGTTTTGCACAATACAACTTGTTGGACCAACTTCTCTGTACACACGATACAACGGTCGTACGACCGCTTGTTGGTACTTCTAGTCTGCTCATACAACTCCTGTTGTACGACCGTCGTACGTCGGCTGTTCTAATCGTGTGTACTAACGGTCGATTTAGCATACACCAGTTGTTCGTACGACCTCTTGTATACGTTCGTCAACCCGCGTGTACGAGGCTCAAGATTGGTGTCATAGTTATTATGTGGAATGTATGTTCCTTGCTAAAGAACATTATTTTTTTTAATCAAGTTGCTATAGGTAAAGTTCCACTTTAACTTGAATTGTGCATGAATTGTATTTACATGCGTTATGGGGATAAATATTGTTTACGAAGAAAGGATGATAAATGGGAAACTAAATGCCCTTTGACTTGAAAGGATATTCATGACAGATATAGAGAATACATTTATTTTTGATAACCTAGGCTATACTGGTAATATCGCAAGGCACTGCTGTTATAGTAATGATCTGTGCATATTTTCTTGCTTTTTGATCTGCATTTTGGCAAAGAATATCTACATTTCCTGGATGTCAAAATTGGATTTAATAATGGTCAAAAGAAGACCAAAATCTACCGTAAACGTACCAAGAACAGTGTTCTTCTAGCAACAACAGTAGCCATTCTAAGGACCTTATCAAAGTCAATCTAAAAAGCAGTTTATTACAGCAAATAAGATTACATCTTATGATAGCCTGTATAACCAGGAAAAACAGATGGTGCAGTGCTCAAAGCAGTGTAACCATTTAGCAGGTGTAAGGCAGGAAACCACAAAGGATACTCTGGCTCGTAAGTGGCTACCCTCTTACATTTGTAAATGCACTAATTCAGAAGATAGAGCCGGCAACTTCAATAGTCCTTAATCCATTTTATTGACATAAATTGTTTTTTCCTTACCAATGAAATGGATTAAGGACTATTGGAGTTGCCAGCTCTATCTTATGAATTTAACCACTTGCCGACCGTGCTGTAGCAGAATAACGGCATATAGCATGACCGGTTACTTCTGGGAGGCAGTCATATGACCACGCCCGTTGGACACTTCTGATCACAGATTGAGATAAAGAGCCATGTGATCAGCTGTGTCCAATCACAGCTGATCATGGATGTAAACAGAAGCTGGTTATTGGCAAGCCTTTCCTCAGCGTGAGAAAGGGTAAGAGAGCCAATAACCGGCTTCTGTAAAAGGGACATGTACACTGATAATAAGGGCACTGATGATCATCAGTACAGTCCCAACAGTACCCACAAGTGCTGCCAATCTGTGACCACCAGTGCTGCCAATCAGTGATGCCAATCACTGCAGACGATCAGTGTCCATCAGTGTAGCATCATCAGTGTACATCTGTGAAGAAGGAAAATTACCTGTCTACAAAATTTTATAACAAACTATGAAAATGTTTTTTTTTTTAATTTTTGGTCTTTGTTTATTTAGCAAAAAATAAAAAACCCAGTGGTGATTAAGTACCACCAAAAGAAATCTCTATTCGTGCAAAAAAATGATAAAAATTTTGTTTGGGTACAGTGTTGCATGACCGCGCAATTCTCATTCAAAATGCGACAACGCTGAAGGCTGAAAATTGGCCTGGGCAGGAAGGGGGTAAAAGTGCCCACTAGGCAAGTGGATAAAATACAAGAAGACTTGCTCCTGGAAGACTTTGTTGCTTGTGGCTACAATACATCCAGAGAAATTGAGGATTGGATTAATTATCCTGAAAATGGGCCCCCAACTTTTACAGTTATCTAGAGAAAATGTATTACAGCATCATGCGCTGGTTGAACATGAACCCATTATATTGAAAGAAATAGTCTTTCTTGATTTGTGTATGATAAAGAAAAACACATAGGGCATAAACTGATAAAAGCTTACACTGGTAAAAAGAAAAATGATATTCACAAGTTTGTATGCACCTCAGTGTGGTCCCATCCCTTGAACATGCTGTCAAAATTGCTCAGCAATTATTCAAGGTAATTCCATAATACATCCAGCGAAAGATTTCAACATACCGTATATACTCGAGTATAAGCCGTCTCGAATATAAGCCGAGGCACCTAATTTTACCACAAAAAACTGGGAAAAGTTATTGACCCGAGTATAAGCCTAGGGTGGCAAATGCAGCAGCCAGAACACAGGAATTGTAGCCAGAACACAGGGACAGGGAGCCAGAACACAGGTATTGTAGCCAGGACACAGGGATTTTATCCAGGACACGGAGACTGTAGCCAGAACACAGGTATTGTAGCCAGGACACATGGATTTTATCCAGGACACAGACTGTAGCCAGAACACAGGTATTGTAGCCAGGACACAGGGATTTTATCCAGGACACAGACTGCAGCCAGAACACAGGTATTGTAGCCAGGACACAGGGATTTTAGCCAGGACACAGACTGTAGCCAGAACACAGGTATTGTAGCCAGGACACATGGATTTTATCCAGGACACAGAGACTGTAGCCAGAACACATAAGGGATGAGTAAGGTAGATTCACATTAAACAGAGCTGTGTTGCTTCTAAGAGCCGTTCTGTGCTGTGTAAGTGTGATTAAACACATTGGAATGCAAAGAATGTAGAGAGAGAGCTGCAGCTCTTCACGGAGATCAGGAGGTGGGCGGGACTGAACAGCTAACATCAGCTTGTCCCACCCACCTCCCCCACCTCCCGATATCAAGCTGAGAATCTGACACCTCTCTCAGCATTCTCTGCATTCCAATGTGTTTAAAGCGGAGTTCCATGCCTTTTTTTGTTTATTAAAAGTCAGCAGCTACAAAAAGTGTAGCTGCTGACTTTTAATAAACAGAAACTTACCTGTCTCCTGGTCCAGTGACGGCTGCTCCCGAAGCCTCGCTCGTCTCCCCCCTCCTCCCTGCGGCGCCGGCATTGCAGGTGTGGGCACCGGCCGTGGCTTCACGGCCGGGCACGCACTGTGCATGCGCGAGTCGCGCTGCGCGTTGCCAGTGGCCAGGCAATCTTCTGGGACCTGTGACGTGTCCCAGAAGATTGCCAGGAGGGAGGGGCCGCCTAGAAGGAGAGGAGGAGTCGCCTAGGGGGCCCCGAGGCGGAAGGTGGAAGAGGGACAGGAAGTCCCTCTGAAACCTGGGGACACACTCCCCCCCAAAAAAAATTACATGCCAAATGTGGCATGTAAGGGGGCGAGGAGTGCTTAAAGCGGAAGTTCCAATTTTGGGTGGAACTCCGCTTTATTCACACTTACAAAGCACAGAACGGCTCTTAGAAGCAGCACGGCTCTGTTTAATGTGAATCTACTCATCACCCACAGACACTGACTCGAGTATAAGCTGAGGGGGGTCTTTTTCAGCACAAAAAATGTGCTGAAAAACTTGGCTTATACTCGAGTATATACGGTACCTAACTAAGGCTATTTCAAATATGACACATGTCATGTAGTTAATGTAATTAAGAGCCCATGTGGCCTTACTTATTTTTAGCAGACTTCTAGAATGGCAGGGTATAAATGAACACAGAAGCGGCATTACAACTAGTAATCATAAAGACAGTAGAGATACACCTCTAGCTAAACATTTCTTTGAATATAGGCTTAAATCCTGTGATCCGTGCAGCTGTATCTTACAAGAGGTGGTTATTCCAGAAGGGATCGATTACACTGTGAAACTTCACCAAAGGGAAATATCCTGGAGTGTGAAACTGAATCTATGAATATCATTTGGTTGAAAAGGAATGAAAATTTCAGTTTTAAATAATTTCTTTTATATTTTTTCTGTATTTGGGTTAACTTTTCACATGCTGTTGTGAATAAGAGACTTATGTAGCTGCATGATTCATTTTATTCTTAACCACTTATAGACCGGAAGGATTTCCCCCTTTACGACCAGAGCACTTGCGATTCGGCACTGCGTCGCTTTAACTGACAATTGTGCGGTCGTGCAACGTTGTACCCAAACAAAATTTGCGTCCTTTTTTTTCCACAAAAAGAGCTTTCTTTCGGTGGTATTTGATCACCTATTCGTCATTTCTGATCACCGCTATAAACAAAAAAGAGCACCAATTTTGCAAAAAAAAAAACAATATTTCTTACTTTTTGCTAAAATACAGTATCTCACAAAAGAGAGTACACCCTCACATTTTTGTAAATATTTTATTATACCTTTTCATGTGACAACACTGAAGAAATGACACTTTGCTACAAGGTAAAGTAGTGAGTGTACAGCTTGTATAACAGTGTAAATTTACTGTCTCCTCAAATAACTCAACACACAGCCATTAATGTATAAACCGCTGGCAACAAAAGTGAGCACACCCCTAAGTGAAAATGTCCAAATTGGGCTCAAAGTGTCAATATTTTGTGTGGCCACCATTATTTTCCAGCACTGCCTTAACTCTCTTGGGCATGAAGTCCACCAGAGCTTCACAGGTTGCCACTGGAGTCCTCTTTCACACCTCCATGATGCCATCACGGAGCTGGTGGATGTTAGAGACCTTGTGCTTCTCCACCTTCTGTTTGAGGATGCCCCACAGATGCTCAATAGGGTTTAGGTCTGGAGACATGCTTGGCCAGTCCATCACCTTTACCCTCAGCTTCTTTAGCAAGCCAGTGCTCATCTTGGAGGTGTGTTTGGGGTTGTTATCATGTTGGAATACTGCCCCGCGGCCCAGTCTCCGAAGGGAGGGGATCATGCACTTCAGTATGTCACAGTACATGTTGGCATTCATGGTTCCCTCAATGAACTGTAGCTCCCCAGTGCCAGCAGCAATCATGCAGCCCCAGACCATGAGACTCCCGCCACCATGCTTGACTGTAGGCAAGACACACCTGTCTTTGTACTCCTCACCTGGTTGCCGCCACACACACGCTTGACACCATCTGAATCAAATATGTTATCTTGGTCTCATCAGACCACAGGACATGGTTCCAGTAATCCATGTCCTTAGTCTGCTTGTCTTCAGCAAAATGTTTGCAGGCTTTCTTGTGCATCGTCTTTAGAAGAGGCTTCCATCTGGGATGACAGCTATGCAGACCAATTTGATGCAGTGTGCGGCGTATGGTCTGAGCACTGACAGGCTGACCCCCCACCCCTTCAACCTCTGCAGCAAAGCTGGCAGCACTCGTATTTCCCAAAGACATCCTCTGGATATGACGCTGAGCATGTGCGCTCAACTTCTTTGGTCGACCATGGTGAGGCCGGTTCTGAGTGGAACCTGTCCTGTTAAACCGCTGTATGGTCTTGGCCACTATGCTGCAGCTCAGTTTCAGGGTCTTGGCAATCTTCTTGTAGCCTTGGCCATCTTTATGTAGAGCAACAATTCTTTTTTCAGATCCTCAGAGAGTTCTTTGCCATGAGGTGCCATGTTGAACTTCCAGTGACCAGTATGAGAGAGTGAGAGCGATAACACCAAATTTAACACACCTGCTCCCCATTCACACCTGAGACCTTGTAACACTAATGAGTCGCATGACACCGGGGAAGGAAAATGGCTAATTGGGCACAAAACTATTGACACTTTGTTCCCAATTTGGACATTTTCAGTTAGGGGTGTACTCACTTTTGTTGCCAGTGATTTAGACATTAATGGCTGTGTGTTGAGTTATTTTGAGGGGACAGAACATTTACACTCTTATACAAGCTGTACACTCACTATTTTTCATTGTAGCAAAGTGTAATTTCTTCAGTGTTGTCACATGAAAAGATATGATAAAATATTTACAAAAATGTGAGGGGTGTACTCACTTTTGTGAGATACTGTACATATCCAAAAAAAAAAAATAAAAAAAAAAATATATTCATCAGTTTTGGCTGATTTATATTCTTCCTCGTATTTTTGGTAAAAAAAAATCACAATTGGCGTTTATTGATTGGTTTGTGCAAAAGTTGCCACGTTTACAAACCATGAGAATTAATTTCTGGTGTTTTTACATTTTTTTTTCCCTTAGTAATGGAGGGGATCTGCGATTTTTATCGGAGCTGCGATATTGGGGCGGACATGTCGGACTTTTTTCACACTTTTTTGGAACCAATGACATTTATACAGCGATCAGAAATTTAAATATCCACTGATTACTGTGTAACTGTCATTGGCAGGGAAGGGCTTAACACTAAGGGGTTAACTGTGTTCCATGTGTGTGTTCTAACTGTGTGGGGGCTGGGCTGGCAGGGGCACCAGAGATCGAAATGATCCTGAGTACAGGGATCAGTAGATCTCTGACATGCCGCCTGTCAGAACGGGGAACCGATGTGTTTACATGGGTGGTTCCCCGTTCTGGCTCTGTCACAGGCCATCGCGGGTAGCCGGCGGACATCGAGTCTGCCCCACCTGCGGCCCCGCTCAGGGAATGTGCGGCGGGCAGCGTGCTCGCCCCCTAGCCGTCATGCCCGTGAGTGACGACTATAAGCTGCGATTCGTGGGACAGAGCCACGCTGTCGCCGCTTATAGTCACTACGCGGTTGGCAAGTGGTTAATTATGTGCCCCTTACAGTATGTACATATTATAGTAAAATGGGCAATCTCGATTTTTTTTGCAACCGTAAATCATTTATGAGACAAGAGAAGTCCAAACATGTTTGTCCTGAACTTTTACAACAAGGCAGAAAACTAACACAGTTCAGTGCAGGAGAATAGTAAGTCCATAGCATAAAGTAAACAAAAGATCTGGTCATCTGAGCTACTAACTAAGCTCCTGACTAGTGTGATGCATCCAATGCGTTCCACAGAACAAAAAGGCATCACTTGTGACTTATTTAATGTTCTGTCATTACTCAATCATTTCACCAAGCATCAGGCTCTCCCAGCAGAGAGAAAAAGAGACTTGAAAATCAGTCAGCTTGCATATACTGTATAAAGACCAGTGTACAACTAAAACTAATAGGTGTGGACCTAGGAATGGAGACTTTATCCCACCGAATGCTCTACAAAGCCTCATTGCTCCAGAACCTGAAAGAGACCTTATTAAAATTCTGAGAAAACAAAAGTTTTTTTTCTACACATCAGCCACAAACTATAGAGATCATCACCATGTTTATGTGAGAAACCTAGTTGACACATACACACCTTCCACAATCTTGGCAGCCAGAGCCAAGTTATGTGGTGACAAATACACACCTTCCACAATCTTGGCAGCAGTGCACAATTAAAAAACAAAAAGAAACTGCGCTATCAAATTCAGTGGAAAACATATACACTGTGTGCAGAATTATTAGGCAAATGAGTATTTTGACCACATCATCCTCTTTATGCATGTTGTCTTACTCCAAGCTGTATAGGCTCGAAAGCCTACTACCAATTAAGCATATTAGGTGATGTGCATCTCAGTAATGAGAAGGGGTGTGGTTTAATGACATCAACACCCTATATCAGGTGTGCATAATTATTTGGCAACTTCCTTTCCTTTGGCAAAATGGGTCAAAAGAAGGACTTGACAGGCTCCGAAAAGTCAAAAATAGTGAGATATCTTGCAGAGGGATGCAGCACTCTTAAAATTGCCAAGCTTCTGAAGCGTGATCATCGAACAATCAAGCGTTTCATTCAAAATAGCCAACAGGGTCGCAAGAAGCGTGTGGAAAAACCAAGGCGCAAAATAACTGCCCGTGAACTGAGAAAAGTCAAGCGTA
>BLSH010181634.1:351695-374654 GCA_018402905.1 Glandirana rugosa
TCCGAAGCGTGAGTGTCCCCGGAGCGTTCGTGGATTAAACTGTGACTGTGGTCGTGGCTCTATCTCTCATGACTGTGGTCGTGAAATTTCGAGAATTATATACGTTAAATATTTCAATTAAAAAAATAACGAACTTATTAAAAAGGGAAATACCCGCATTTATAACGGAGTACAGATCCAAAACGGATTCCGGAGTGTTTCGGATCTCGACGGATACAAATGTCATGGATATCCATTCGGAATGATATCCGAATGGATATCCATTTTTAGTGTGTACTCTCAAATGAGGGTGAAATTTAATTGGTGAAGTCGGGGAACGTCGCACGACCGCGCAATTGTCAGTTAAAGCGACGCAGCGCCGAATCGCAAAAAGGGCTCCGGTCCTAAAGCTGGAAATCCTTCCGGGGCTGAAGTGGTTAATTTAAAGTGGGAGTAAACTCTCATGTGTGATTTTTACCTATAGGTAAGCCTATAGTAAGGCTTACCTATAGGTACTGTAAACATAGGCAGCTCTAGGCTTTGTGAGGCCTTAGGCAAAACCTAGACATGAGGCAATATTTACGCCCATAAAGGGAAAAATTATTCAAGCAATAAAAAAATTAACTTTATAAATTGCATATATTAAGAGCTTTAAAGTGCTGGTGTCAGTACTCTCTATCTCGGTGCTGGTGTCAGTGTCAAATTAGGTGCTTGCGAGGCCCCTGTGAGTGCGAAGCCTTAGGCGACCACCTAATTTGCCTAATTAGAGAGCTGCCTCTGACTGTAAATATCTCCTAAGCGTGCACCGTTTAGGAGATATTTACTTTAGATGCAGCCGGTGACGTCACCGACACATGCGCTCTGAAGGAGGCTGTTCCTTCAGTGTCGTGCTACGAACAGTGTGCGGGAGTGACGTCATCGTCGGCTTGGCCAATCAAATAGCCAAAGCCTGCAAACCCAAAAAAGACCAGGTGAAGATGGAAGTGCCTTCAGCAGCGACAGTGCACCTCTGGAGGGCTTCTTTTTCAGGTAAGTCTGTCATAATATGCTAGTATGTAATACATACTAGCACATTATAACTTAAACTGCCGGGACCCTTCTTTTTTTTTTTTGGATGTGGTTTACTACCACTTTAAAGAGTATATGATATTTAAGAGATTGAGTTTAAATTTACAATTTTTTGTGTGTTTTCAGAGTACAATATGTTCAAAGGTTTTGTTGACACGTGGGAGCTGTGTACTTAGGAAGTAATGTGTCTACTCAAACATATTATTAATGGAAGATAACTGTAGTCTGCTGTACACTGGTAAAAATGATCAACAAAGTTAGATATTTCTTTTCAGGCTCAGTGGATGTGGTAGCCTGTTTTGCACATGCATAAAAGAATATTTATCTGTATTATATACAGTTTACAATTTAATGCTTCTACCATAACAATATGAGATTGTGCTGTTACACTTTAAATATTATCAATTGGTGCGAGTAGAGTCAATCCATTTTAGATTACTCTAATGCCAAAGTTCATGCTTTATTAGCCTAATAGCTTAAGCTGGCCATTGACGGAATGAATTTCAGACAGTTCCTTTTGAACAGGCGATGGCTCTATAGATGGCTCAGAAGGCACCCTCGTGCCCAACATCCTTCAATTGAAAAATTAGAAAACTTGACAGCTGAACAGCACCTGCATTTAGTCAGATGCAGGTACTGTTCAAGTCTTTTGACATCTGGCTGCAGTAGCTGTCAGAATACAATAGCTGTATTCAGGATGGAGATTCTTATATTCACACTGTTTAGCTGTGAACGACCAGCTTTATTACCACTTCTCACACAGGACTTGGAATACAGAGGTTCCTGACAAAACAGGTCAAGCTATTCTGTACCTTTTGGCTAAGGGTGGCACAATATCTCATTTAAAGTCTACTCCAAGGATTATTACTCTTTCATCTGGGGGGGGGGGTTAATGCAAGCAGGTAATTATCAATTTCATAAAAGTTTGTATTCAGCACTTTTATTTGTTGCTTGGTTAATTAATGTTGTTTACTAGAGGTGAACATATTTTGCAGTGCTCTATAATAAGCATGTAAATACGCAGTCATTAAATACACAAAGTTAAAGAATGACTAAACATGAAACTAAAGCTGGCCATGAAAAGTAGAATTTTATTAAAAAATAGTTTTTGGAATATTTGTTAAATTTTCTAGTAGTTAATGGGGTCAAATTGTTGTTTTCTACCATAGTGATGAGTAAAATTGAAGGAGGATGGAAAATTTTTCTTCAATGAACAAAAATAACTCAACGTGAAACCAAAGTTCATCATGCATCAGTAGAATTTCATTTAAAATATTTTTTTGGAACATTTGTTCGATTGTCTAATAATTAGTGGGTTCAAATTGTTGATCGTTTTGGACAAATTATGAGAAAATTTGAAGAAGGATGGAATTTTTTTCTTGAATGAACAAAAATAAAGCTGGCCATAGATGGGTAGAATTTAAATCAAAAATTCCTGGGAAAGAAGGTTTTAAGAAAGTTTGTTAATTTTTAGTGGGTCATATAGATGTTAATTTTTGACACCTGAGAGAAAGCTTGAAGGTGCAGGTTGGTAAATTTTTCTTGAACAAACTAATTATGTATGTGGTTTTCATTTGGTAAAGTCTTTTCATTCCAAATTAAATGTTAAAATCTAGAAAAATCTTTCGAATGACAAACAAATGTTCTAAAAATGTTCTAAATATTTGCGTCTGGTTGCATTAGAATCCTTAGACCGTGATCCCCTCTCGGTAGCCAACCTGTTATGGCTCTGCCCAATAGATCATAGGTCACTACAGAACCCTGTCATCCATCATTACCTAACCCTATGGGATGGACTGAAAACTAAGTTCCACTTCCTGTCTCCTCATAAACCGCTCCTGTACTATATTCGGAATCCAGCCTTCTATCTGGCGGGGACATCCCCTTCATTGTTTCATAATTGGTCTTCTGCCAACCTTATTGCATATAAGTTCACAACCCCTGATACATTTAAACTCTTCCCCACCCTTTGTGAATCACATGGAATCTCTAACTCTGAACTTTTTCTTTACCTTCAAATCAAGCATTTCTTAAATCCATGTCTACACACAGACTCCTCTGGTGACTGGTTTTTGAACGCGCCTGCAAATCTGACCCATGCAGTCTTCCCTACATTATGCAGTCAAATGGGAGAGTGACCTAGGTCTTCAGCTAGACGCTAAAGACCATGTCCAATATTTGGACCAAAACTAAATCTGCTTCACAGAATATAGTGGCCCTAGAAGTGAATTACAAAGTTCTAATGTGGTGGCACCTAGTTCCTGCCCAGATTGCCAAATTCCTCCCGTCTTACTCCCCTATTTTTTTTCAAAGCTGCTCAGATATTGGCATACACCTCCATATTTTGTGCAGCAGCCCGACAGCTCAACCATTTTGGGCTGTCCACATTCTTTCTCCTTAATTTAGCTGTACCCTAGACTCTGATCCAGCCATGGCCTTACTGAACCAAAAACTCAAAAATCATTAGCCGTGACAACAATTCAAACTTCACCTGCAGGTCACTAATGCTGCGAAGCAAACTACAGCCAATGCATGGAAAACTTCTCACTTTAACATCAGGGAAACTAAGAAGAGAATTACCAGAGCCATGATACATGCCAAGGTCAAAGCAATCCTGCTAGATAGGGTTAAAAGTTATGAAGGCCAGTGGAAACCCTGAGTGAATCATTGCCTCCGGCTGATAGGACTATCCTATCAGTATGGACCTGTCAGTACGCACTTACTCAACAGGATACCAACCACATCTATCTTACAAGACCCAAGGTTCTATCTACATGTGCTAGTCACTCCCCTTTCCCCTTTTTAACCTTTAGGATCCCTAGTGCCCCGCTTCGCACTAGGACCGTTTTCCCTTGAGTCCCATGCAGCGATGCTCACCCTCAGTCCTCAAGTACCCCCATCAGGCCATGTTTTGGGAATTTCTCTTAGATAAAATAGCTGTCCAAAATACCAAGCCATTGACTCTGATTTAAAGCACCTGGCAAGATAAAGGAAAACCTGAAAACATGGCCTGTTAGGGGTACTTGGGGACCGAGGTTGAGAACCACTGCTATAGGGTATTACTCAATGATTCTGAAACTTTATAAACCACCTCCCACCCGGCCACTGTATATATACGGCCGGGTGGGAGCTTCCCCGTTCTGACAGGACGTGTATACACGTCCTGCAGAACGGCCACGCGGCGCTCTGCGGCTGGGTCCTGTGATCATTATGATCACAGGATCCAGTTGAGCAGAGATCGGGATACGGGCGCAGTGACTGGCCCTCCCGATCAGGTGACGGCTGTGTCCAATCACAGCCGTCACATTGTAAACAGAGACGAACGTCTCTGTGACAGTTCTCCCCCCACCGAGCTCAGTGAGAGCTCAGTGCGGGGGGGGGGGGGAAGGGGGGGGTAGCTGCAGCTATGTGACAGCTCTCTGCATGATGAGGATTTCATGCAGAAAGCTGTCACAGATCGCCCCCCACACAGTGCACCAAGCACACTGATACCCCTGTCCCCATACATATAAGTGTCCCCATAAAACAGTCCCCAAAACATCTGTATGTCCCCCATCACATCTGTCACCATACACAAAACATCTGTCACAGTCCCCAAAACATCTGTATGTCCCCAAAACATCTGTCACAGTCCCCAAACATCTGTCTGTCCCCGTCACATCTGTCACCATACACAAAACATCTGTATGTCCCCGTCACATCTGTCACAGTCCCCAAACATCTGTCTGTCCGCCAACACCAAATAAACTCAGATTTGGGTTATTTTTACCAAAGAAATGTAGCAGTATCATTTTTGGTCAAAATTTATGAAGAGAAATTACTTATTTGCAAAATTTTATAACAGAAACGCAGAAAAATGCATTGTTTTTGAAAATTTTCAGTCTTTTTTTAATTTATAGCGCAAAAAATAAAAAACCCAGGGGTGATTAAATACCACCAAAAGAAAGCTCTATTTGTGTGAAAAAAATGATAAAAATTTCACATGGGTACAACGTCGCACGACCGCGCAATTGTCATTCAAACTGCAACAGCGCTGAAAGCTGAAAATTGGTCCGGGAAGGAAGGGGGTTTAAGTGCCCAGTATTGAAGTGGTTAATATGCAGTTATATTACACTATTGCACACCTGTGTCCTTTTTGGCAACTGAGAGAACCCCGTTAGCAGCAGCTTACAAACTATTGGGATGTAGGATAAAGAATGGAAAATATGGGAACTAAGTAAGTGCTGTGAACATGTGATAAATCAGTCTTGCATGCTGGCAGTTCTATAACATTCTGTTGCAGGCAAGTGCTTTGCTGAAGAAGTGTGAAAAGGGAAAGCAGAGCACTGGAACAACTCTCATATTTAAAATGTGATGATGCTTAATTTTTTAGCTCTCTATTCTTTGTTGCTAGGCGTTTGTAGTTGTGTGTTTTTAAGTCATTGTAAAGTCTCGTCTTTTTTTTAGTTAATAAAAACAAACATGTTATACTTACCTGCTCCATGCTGTGGTTTTGCACAGATCAGCCTTGATCCTTCTCTCTTCTAGGGTCCCTCTTCGGTGCTCCTTGCCCCTCCCTCCTGTCACGTGCCCCCACAGCAAGCAGTTTGCTATGGGGGCACTCAAGCCGAGCCACAGCTCCCTGTGTCCCTGTATCCCGCCCCCTATATCTCCTCATTGGCTGGCTGACTTTGGTTGACAGCAGCAGGAGCCAATGGTGCTGTGCTGCTGTCTCAGCCAATAAGGAGGGGAGACCTGAGCAGCCGAGACACTCCTGCAACATCACTGGATCTAGAGGGAGCTCAGGTAAGTATTAGAGGGGCTGAGGCACACAGAAGGCTTTTTATCTTAATGCATAGAATGCATTACGTTAAAAAACCTTTTGCCTTTAGAATCACTTTAAGCATAAAAGGTTTTTTTTTTCCATATTCCAAAATACATCTCTATCTGCTTTTCCACTGTGTATGTATCCAATTTCTTCCTATGTATTTGCAGCCCAGTATTTCCATTGTTTATACTGGTAAGACTGTGAGTGAAAATTGAAATCAATTTATATTTCGTTCTAGATCCGACAGCAGTGCCCTATTTGCTTTCTCAAGAATGCCAGGAATGAATTGATAAGGCAGGAAATGGTTTTCTTTATAGACTGCACAAGCTGGCACGTGGGTAGTGGACTCATTAACTATTCTCTTGCTCTGTCAGTTTACGCAAAGGCCATTATTAGACTCCCACATAACCTCTAAACACTGCCCCTTATTGTCGCTGCGTTAACATCTTACACAACCACTGAAGTCACAGTGCATTAACTCTAACTAATCTGCAAATAAAAATGCACTTACATACTACTATGAGGTCTGCTGCAGTTTATGAGCATTAGAGGAGTTTTCAGTACTACAGTACATATACCAGGCTTGTAAAGGGCCGATGAGTTTATCATGTTTAACAATTCCTGCACGTATCACAGTTTTTTTTTCCTTTTACAGATAAAATTATTCTAAGGGATGCCTTGCTGAGCACATCTCCAATTAAGATTTCCAAATACGAGCTTCTGGTTTCCTGCCAGAATAGGTTGCTGTGTCTGCAGGGCACAAAATAATTAACCATTATTTATAGGTTTATCACTGAGGATGTTATCACAAAGGCGACCAACCCCAGAGTTAGTTAGTCTAATTTAACCAGTTAATTAAAGGAAATAATTCTTCTTAAGCGGGTACAGTACATTAAATCTGTAACAGATATGAAGTGTTTATCTACAAAGTTTCAAGTTGGTTTTAGAGCTACAGATATTTTTTTATAACACGTGTAGATGAGCCACCCTTAGTAGAGGCTCCTCTTTAAATGGCTGGATGACTGGTGCTTGAGCTATGATAATAATAGATGTTGTAACAATTACAGATGCTGCTGTAGTTACTTTATCATGTCCTATAACATTAATCAAGGTCAAGAGTATCTTACAGTTCCTGCATGCAAAGTAACAATGTATTTGATAAACATTATATGGTAGAATTACAAAGTACATAACTCTGAACTCTGCTGATAGCAAGTCAAATTCAGGTACTTACAATGCTTGAATTTAAAATACATCTAAAGATATATTAATGATTACAGAACTGCTGCCACTACATGGATCACCTGCTGGTGGCATTGTGCTTCCCAGAGTGGAAGGTTGTAGTTTCAGTGTCCACCAGCGGGTGTCTCCCTGCAGCCAGCAGATACCAGTAATTTGTTTCCACCTGATGCTGGCTGCTGGGAGAGTATTTAGGTCCTTCCATACTAGTGCCTCTTGCTCCAGTGTTTTGCTTTGCTGCCAGATACTGCTTGCCACTTATCCTGAGCCTAGATCCTGATCTTGCTTCTGCCCTGCATCCTGAACCCCACTGCCTATTTTCTGCTCCCATTGTACCTGATCCTTTGCCTGGTTCCCCCTTCCCTTCTGTTCTCTGCATCTCCAGTTTTCCCTGTTTATCCATGTTTCCCATATTTGCACATATTGTATATAGTTAGGTTGCTACTTAGGTATATGGGTTATGTAGTAATGGTTTACTTGTATCTTCACGTTTGCTGTGCTTCCTGTTTGCTGGTATCTGGATGTCTTTTGTTTTACTATTAATACATTTACTTTACTATATGTAGCCTTGTCTCAATTTCCTAGTGTAGCTACGCAGATTTGGCCATGCCTGCTGCTGATTCCTGAGAACTGCATTTGTTTATGTCTTTTATATCTGATTTAAGTTCAGCTGAAATTTTCAGAAGCCCTATACTGAATAGAAAAGTATGGCCAAAGCATTTTTTTTGCCACAATTCACTTGTGGGTTACAGGATTGTCCTTACTTTTGCTCTCCTGTGTCATAGAGTCGGCTGGTAGTGAGCTATTGCCTGCATGATGTCACAAAGCCACTCCAGGCTATGGAAGGATCCCAACCATATCATCAGGATCCACCCAGTTGGCTGGCTCTAGCTCTCAGCATGCGGCTAAGAGCCAGATGTACCTGCTCCCTCTCCTGCCTGGCGCTCCAATGAATGACGGAGGGGCAGAACAGAGAGCAGTGACAGATAGTCATTGCTCTCCGCTCTGAGCAGACTGAGAAATGAGCAGTCAGTGGACATGTGAGCTTGGGCTTAGCGCCAACATAGGATAGCTGCAGCATCACACCGATGCTGCTGCATAGAGGTGAGTTTGATGGCTTGTTTTTCTATGTACCCCAAACTTTTTCTTTAAACACTGAAGCTTGCCATACACTGATCAAAATTTGGCAGGTTAAGCAGGAACCAGAAACATTTAGATCAGTGTGATTCAATCCCTGTTCATTAGAAGTAATCTTTTGATTGACTTCTGTCAAAGAGACATGTTGGGAAAATGTTATAGATCAGGTAAATGTTATCGATCAGTAGTTGCAGCTGCTTATCAGTGTATTTGCAGGTGTTGAATGAAAGTCCCAGCGGGGAGGGCTTCAGCGACCTCATGTGTGTGTATATAGAGGAATAGGTTAGCACTTGTTGAACAAAAATACGGTGTATAGCCAGCTTAAGAAGACATATCATAAAAAGTGTATTTAACCAAGTACATTTTATGATAAATGGCTGGTGGTTATCAATTCATCCACAGAATGTGTTTTTGAATTTACTAGTCTTAATTGAAAAAGCACTTAAAAAGTAATCTTCTGTAATACAAAAAAATGTAATGCTTTTTCCCAGTCCTGTGATGTAAAAGAAATTAAATACATGAAATTCAATTGTACAATTTATGTAATAGCAATTAAACAGTAAGCTATGGTGCATTCAGCTGTGACTGGTTGCCCCAGTTGTCATAGAGAATGCAGCGTGCAGCAGGTGTCTTTCCACTAGAGCACAACTTATGTCAGATGAATATAATTTCTTCTCCTTTCACTTCCTCACAATTGTGGTACATGATATAAATGGGAGGTCTCCAGCACAGGAGCAGCTGACATAAGCCGAAAGATTAAGTCAGAGTGTTTTCTTTCTAAACTGACATCTTTAACCACTTCAATACTGGACTCTTTCACCCCCTTCCTGCCCAGGCCATTTTTCAGCTTTCAGTGCTCTCACACTTTGACTTAAAATATTTAATCACCACTGTTTTTTTTTTTTTCGCTAAACAAATGAAAAAAGACCAAAAAATGTTGGAAAAAATGTGTTTTTCTTAATTTCTGTTAAAAAAAAATTGCAAACAAGTAAGTTTTCTTCTTCACTGATCAAGCTACACTGATGGACACTGATATACTGCACTGATGGGCACTGGTGTGCACTGATGGACTGCACTGATGAGGTGGCACTGATGGACTCTGATGGGAGAGCACTGATGAGGTTGTACTGATGAGGCAGCACAGATGGGCACTGATAGGCGGCACTGATGGGCACTGATAGGTGGCATTGATGGGCACCGATAAGCTGCACTGATTTGCACTGTTGGGACTGCACTGATAATCTGTGCCCTGATTATCTGTATAAAGAATGTACTCACTGTGCCCTGCAGCCTTGCTGGTTATCGGCTTTCCATTCCTCACACAGAGACAACGACCTCACACACAGACTGCTGATAACCGGCGATTCTGTCTACATGTGACTAGCTGTAATTGGATACAGCTGATCAGATGTTAAAGGGTGGCTGTTATTGGTCCTTTACCATGATCAGTGATTAGCTGTGTCCAGCGGTCACAAAGTACTCCTGATGTGTGCCCCAGGGGGCATATGAGAGGTGCGGTTCTGGGAGGACGTCTGTGTTGACACCCTCCTAGAACTGGAGAGCCACACTGTAGCTGTCTTTCGCTTATAGCGCGGCTGGGAAGGCGTTAATTTCAGTAGCAAATTTTTTTCTCAGGTTAAAAATGTACTGATTTTTTTACTTGAGCTTTATCACTGCAACTTTTGTACAGTTTTCTATCTATGTGAATTACAGATCCTATATATTTGCATCCCTCTAGTCCTATTAGTGTCTATGTGGGCAGCACAATGGCTTGGTGGTTAGCACTTCTTCCTTGCAGCATAAGAGTCCTTAGGTCAAATCCCAGCCAGGACACTAACTGCATGGAGTTTGCATATTCTACCTGTGCTTCTGTGGGTTTCCTCCCCCATTCCAAAGACATACTAGAAGATTGTTGAACTAATTTCCAATTTTTCATAATTCTATAAAGAGATGACGTTCATCCCATAATATACACTGTACAATATACTTTTCAGTAATAACTTTCACGTCTTTCATGCTTTCCAATAAACTATATGTATAGTCATCTGTGTACAGTATGTGACCAACCATAAGGTTATGATAAAAATACAATTCATGTAATGTAGAATGCATGCAATGTAGAGCTTTTCATCTTTTACCTGAACTTTTCATGTCTAACTTTCATTTGTCCATCAGCTAAAATAACAGGGAACTCTTGATGTTGTATTGTCAATAGTCAATTATCTAGTGACTAATTAGTTTTCAAGATAAATGAATCTATATTAAAATGACATATGAAGAACAGACATTTAATTTAGAATGACTCAAATAACATCAAAAGTAAATTAAGCAGCCATTAGTGATACACTAAAGAGATGAAGGCAGCATGTAACATGAGCCCTTCAAGTTTTCCTCCTAGCAGATGAATAGGAAGCTTTCTTTAAAATAATTAAAAACCACTGACACAAAAAAGAACTTTGTTTTATAGTACTGAGGCATTGAACATGTTATTGAATTTATTGGCCACACTGGTAATGTAAAAAACTTTGAGTGGCATGTATAAAAAGTGATAGAAAAGAAAAAGTGTACTAACCAAGCAATTTACATTTTTATTTTCCAATCTACAGTATCTCACAAAGAGTATACCCCTCACATTTTTGTGAATATTTTATTTTATCTTTTCACGTGACAACACTGAAGAAATGACACTTTGTTACAATGTAAAGTAGTGAGTGTACAGCTTGTATAACAGTGTAAATTTGCTGTCCCCTCAAAATAACTCAACACACAGTTGTGTGAAAATGTGAAATGTCCAAATTGGGCCCAAAGTGTCAATATTTTGTGTGGTCATTATTTTCCAGCACTGCCTTAACCCTCTTGGGCATGGAGTTCACCAGAGCTTCACAGGTTGCCACTGGATTCCTCTTCCATTCCTCCATGACGACATCATGGAGTTGGTGGATGTTAGAGACCTTGCGCTCCTCCACCTTCCGTTTGAGGATGCCCCACAGATGCTCAATAGGGTTTAGGTCTGGAGACATGATTGGCCAGTCCATCACCTTTACCCTCAGCTTCTTTAGCAAGGCAGTGGTCATCTTGAAGGTGTGTTTGCAGTCGTTATCATGTTGGAATACTGCCCTGCAGCCCAGTCTCCGTAGGGAGGGGATCATGCTCTGTTTCAGTATGTCACAGTATATATTAGCATTCATGGTTCCCTCAATGAACTGTAGTTCCCCAGTGCCGGCAGCACTCATGCAGCCCCAGACAATGAAACTCCCACCACCATGCTTGACTGTAAGCAAGACACACTTGTCTTTGTACTCCTCACCTAGTTTCCGCCACACACGCTTGACACCATCTGAACCAAATAAGTCTATCTTGATCTCATCAGACCACAGGACATGGTTCCAGTAATCCATGTCCTTAGTCTGCTTGTCTTCAGCAAACTGTTTGTGGGCTTTCTTGTGCATCATCTTTAGAAGAGGCTTCCTTCTGGGGCGGCAGCCATGCAGACCAATTTGATGCAGTGTGCGGCGTATGGTCTGAGCACTGACAGGCTGATCCCCCCACCCCTTCAACCTCTGCAACAATGCTGGCAGCACTCATACGTCTATTTCCCAAAGACAACCTCTGGATATGACTGAATATGACGCTGAAAATGCGCACTCAACTTCTTTGGTCGACCATGGTGAGACCTGTTCTGAGTGGGACCTGTCCTGTTAAACCGCTGTATGGTCTTGGCCACCGTGGTGCAGCTCAGTTTCAGGGTCTTGGCAATCTTCTTATAGCCTAGGCCATCTTTATGTAGAGCAACAATTGTTTTTTTCAGATCCTCAGAGAGTCCTTTGCCATGAGGTGCCATGTTGAACCTCCAGTGACCAGTATGAGCGAGTGAGAGCGATACACCAAATTTAACACACCTGCTCCCCATTCACACCTGAGACCTTGTAACACTAATGAGTCACATGACATTGGGGAGGGAAAATGGCTAATTGGGCCCAATTTGGACATTTTCACTTAGGGGTGTACTCACTTTTGTTGCCAGCGGTTTAGATGTTAATGGCTGTTTGTTGAGTTATTTTGAGGGGACAGCAAATTTACACTGTTATACAAGCTGTACACTCACTACTTTACATTATAGCAAAGTGTTATCTTATGAAAAGATATAATAAAATATTTACAAAAATGTGAGGATTGTACTAACTTTTGTGAGATACTGTATATTAGGAACAAAGACAGTTAAAATATGATAATTTTCCAATGGATGCTTCCCCATTTTTAATTTGTATAGGTTTTATATGAGAAGCACAGACTTTTGAGAAAAAATGTCCATGTCCATGTTTTGTTCCCATTTGATTGTTTTGAAAAAGGACAAGGTAGATGTGTTGCTAAATGTACAAATAATAACTGGCTATTAAAATGTCTAAGGGCCGGTTCACACTGAGGCGATCCGACTTCGGGGCGACTTTGCTAGGCGATTTGAAAAGGCGAAGCGGCGCGATTGTGAAGCGATTGCGACGCAATTGCGAAGCGATATCAGGCGATTTTAGGCGATTTCAACACCAGTACCTGGGACATGAGAAGTGTATCTTCTGGCAAAATTATGTTTTTCTTCCTGGAAAGTCGCTTCTTCATAGACGGAGATCCGACTTGGAAGCGAACTTCCATTGACTTCTATGGGCTCAATTCGCCTAGAAGCCGCTTGAAAATAGTACAGGAACCTTTTTTGGAATCGCTTCAGACTTGAGTAGCGCATATTAAGACGGCTCCATTCATTCCAATGGGATTTCTGATGTCAGGCGATTTGAGGCGAATTGGGGCGACACAAGTCGGATCGCAAATCGCCTAGGATCGCCTCAGTGTGAACCGGCCCTAAGAGATAATTCAGTATCTGTATCTGATAAGCTGCTTAGGAAATCAGAAAAGGGAGCAAATTGGATGATTTCCAAAGGGTTTTGTGCCTTTCTCCTTTGGAATTTCTGTGATTTTAGGGCTGTGTAGATGCAGGGTTTTGATGTATTAAACTGATTCTAAAGACTTTTTTTTTAACCTAAAATTGAGGTTTATACTTACCTGCTCTGTGCAGAGTGGCCCTGTACCGTCTCTCTCTCTTCCCCACTGGTGCTCTCTGCTCCTACTTTTCTGTGTCTGCCCCCATAGCAAGTCCCTTGCTATGGGGGCAGACAAGCAGGCTTGCTCCCAAGCCAGGCTGTCTGCATCCATAGATACACACAGCCCAGCTCGGTCCCGATCCCTCCTCACTGGATTTGATTGACAGTAGCAGGTGGCCAATGGCTCTCACTGCTATCAGTCTGCCCTGTGAGACCAAGGAGAAAGAGCAGTACTGCTGCAAATGGGCACAGAGCTGGATCGATATGGGATGATATGGTAAGTATTTAGGAAGGAGGGAAAGCAAACAGCCAGTGAAAGTTTTTTTACCTTAATGCAGGTAATGCAGGTTGTAAACCCTCTCATATGCCCAGTGAATTGAATAGCGTCAGGTGATACACAAAGGTGAAACAAATCCTCTTACATAAGTTTTACTTGTTTATGTGAAGTCTTCTCTTGTCTACAACCTTTCAAAAGTGAAGATTTGTGATAAAAGCCTTCTCCGTCTGTGAGGAGCACAGATGAGGGGTGGAGAGCTGCAGTTACAGCTCGTGTACACTGTGTGAGAGCTGATTGGAGGAAAGGGACACACTCCCCCCTCCACATAGGCAGAGGAACAAAAGAACATGCAGAGCTGTATTCTGAATAGACAAGCTGGGTGCTTATCTCCCTCCAAGTCACAAATTTTATCTCATGTGTCAGGAAAACTTCTCAGAAGTGACTCATGCTGATAACAGAGGTAGGAAGCACCAGATAGAAATGACGCTTAGACAAGAGCTTAGACGCGTAAACATTACAGATACACTATGTTGTCAAAAATATTGCGAAGCTCGTCTTTACATGAACTTTAATGGCATCCCAGTCTTAGTCCGTAGGGTTCAATATTGAGTTGGCTCATCATTTGCGGCTATAATAGCTACAACTCTTCTGGGAAGACTGTCCACAAGGTTTAGGAGTGTGTCTATGGGAATGATTGACAATTCTTCCAGAAGCACTTTTGTGAGGTCAGGCACTGATGTTGGACAAGAAGGCCTCCGCTCTAATTCATCCCAAAGGTGTTCTATTGGGTTGAGGTCAGGACTCTGTGCAGGCCAGTCAAGTTCCTCCACCCCAAACTCATCCATGTCTTTATGGACCTTGCTTTGTGCACTGGTCCAAATCATTGGTGGAGGGGGATTATGGTGTGGGGTTGTATTTCAGGGGCTGGGCTTGGCCCCTTTGTTCCAGTGAAGGGAACTCTTAAGGCGTCAGTCATACCAATACATTTTGGACAATTTCATGCTCCTAACTTTGTGGGAACAGTTTGGGGATGGCCCCTTCCTGTTCCAATGTGACTGCACACCAGTGCACAAACAGGGTCCATAAAGACATGAATGGGCTTTTGAAAATATAGTGTATATGTGCTCTTTTCAGATTTAATGACTGGGGTTTACAACCACCGTTAACCACCCCCCCCCCCCAATATAAAAACCTTGTGACTTATCAAGTCTTTTGGTTTAAGTCGATGGACTTGCTTATTTTCAACCAGACCAACTATTTAAAATGTAAAAGCTCTGCTTATGTTTCTGTATACTTTTGTTTATATGTTACATTCTTCATTGTGATTCAACTTACTTACAAATTCCAAACATGCTTCCAGGCTTACTGGCTATCTTCTCCAAAAAGCAAAGCAGAGTCAACAAAAACATTTTTCTCACAGGTTGAGTTTTGATCCTAGCACCATTTTATCTGATCTCTCCCACCCAAAATCGAATGCATTCTTATAAACTATATTTGACGGAGGCAGGCAAAATATGAGTTCTAATGTCCAAATGTATCTCGTGTGTTTTTCTTTCCTCATCTTTTTTAGCTCTGTCCAGGTGGAAGATTTCATATAACAGTTGTTAGATTATTCAGAACTAACGTACCGTATTTTTCGCACCATAAGACACATCTGACCATAAGACGCACCTAGGTTTTAGAGGAAGAAAACAAGAAAAAAAATATTCTGAACCAAATGATGTACTAAAATATTTTACCAATGCAGCCATATACCAGATCCATGAAATACAGCATATACCAGATCCATGAAATACAGCATATACCAGATCTATGAAATACATCCATATACCAGATCCATGAAATACAGCACATACCAGATCCATGAAATACAGCCATATACCAGTGCCATGAAATACAGCATATACCAGATCCATGAAATACAGCATATACCAGATCCATGAAATACAGCACATACCAGATCCATGAAATACAGCATATACCAGATCCATGAAATACAGCATATACCAGATTCATGAAATACAGCATATACCAGATCCATGAAATACAGCATATACCAAATCCATGAAATACAGCATATACCAGATCCATGAAATACAGCACATACCAGATCCATGAAATACAGCCCATACCAGATCCATGAAATACAGAATATACCAGAACCATGAAATACAGCATATACCAGATCCATGAAATACAGCTATATACCAGATCAATGAAATACAGCATATACCAGATCCATGAAATACAGCATATACCAGATCCATGAAATACAGCATATACCAGATCCATGAAATACAGCACATACCATGTCCATGAAATACAGCACATACCAGATCCATGAAATACAGCCATATACCAGATCCATGAAATACAGCTATATACCAGATCCATGAAATACAGCCATATACCAGATCCATGAAATACAGCATATACCAGATCCATGAAATACAGCATATACCAGATCCATGAAATACAGCCATATACCAGATCCATGAAATGCAGCATATACCAGATCCATGAAATACAGCACATACCAGATCCATGAAATACAGCATATACCAGATCCATGAAATACAGCATATACCAGTGCCATGAAATAGAGCCTGACAGAGCTGAGAGGGAGATTCATATATCCCGCCACCGCCAGGCTGTGATGATGTCATCACATTGTGCCTGGTGGAGCTCCACTCTCAGCCAGATCGCATTCAGATAGAAGACAGAGCAGCTCCAGCCGCCGCAGTACTTCATTCGGCCACTGTGTGAGATCAGAGCAGAGCAGCGCTCTATGGTGTCCGGGAGCCCGCAGTGTAATGCGGGCTCCCGGCGGCGATGGGGGGGGGGGATTTTTTTCAGGTATTCGCACCATAAGACACAGGGAGACTTTCCCCCACTTTTTGGGGGAAAAAAAGTGCATCTTATGGTGTGAAAAATACGGTACTTGAGGCTGGTTTAGTAAAGGAGACAAGAATCTTCACATGATGCATGAATATTTTCTTAAATTATCCAATCACTTGCAGCTAAAATAAGTAAACATTTATTGAAAATTGGTTTTCACATGATTGGATAATTGGAGTGAATATTCATACAACTGCAACCAACCAGTTCATATTTTTATTTTTGAATATATATTGGAAAAAAGTTAAAATCTGATAATTGCGAATGAAAAGGTTCCCCATCTTTTTGTATAGGTTTTATATGTGAAGCACAAAGATTGCTGGGAAATAATGTCCATATTTTGGTTCCCAATTGATTGCTTCAAAATAGAACAAGGTAGATGTGTTGCTAAACATACAAACAATAACTGGCTACTAAAATTTCTAAGAGCAAATTTTATAGACCAAGTGGAACATTTCATATAACAGTTGTAATATTTTTCAGAACTCACATGCTTGAGATTGATTTAAGTAAAGCAGATTCAGCCCCATGTATATCTTACCTTTTCCATAGAGTTATAAAGCATGGTATGCTTTCATTGTTCCTAAAAAAATGAATGCAAAACTTTATGTTTTCTTCCCTTAACTGCTTTAAGTTGAACATAATCCAAGATGTTTGTAATATTTTTTTAAATTCAGTTTTTAATGAAAGAATACATACTGTATACCCCTGGTTTAGACTACAAGTGACCCTACCAACACACATTGCACAGGCCAGAGGCGTAACTAGAACCTCCAGGGCCCCGGTGCAAGAAATCATGAAAGGGACCCCCCCCCCCCCCGCAAAAACATGATTTTGATACTTTTTTTTTTTTTTGTCAATGTATGAAAGAGTAAAACATTTCTGTTTCTGATTTCAACTTACCGTAACCGTGAAGTGAGGAAACTTCAGGATAGAACATGGTCACATTACAGGTCACAGTGATGACCTGCAAAGTATATTATTATTATTATACAGGATTTATATAGCGCCGACAGTTTGCGCAGCGCTTTACAATATTAGGGCAGACAGTACAATTACAATACAATACAATACAGGAGGAATCAGAGGACCCTGCTCGTTAGAGCTTACAATCTAGGAGGGAGGGAGTATAAAGAATAACCACACAGCACACGGGTGGGTGGGTCCCTCACAATAACAGAGGGGTCCCTCACAGCAGCACACGGGTGGGTGGGTCCCTCATAGTAGCAGAGGGGTCCCTCACAGTAGCAGAGGGGTCCTCACAGTAGCAGAGGGGTCCCTCACAGTAACAGAGGGGTCCCTCACAGTAACAGATGGGTCCCTCACAGTAGCAGAGGGGTCCTCACAGTAGCAGAGGGGTCCCTCACAGTAGCAGAGGGGTCCCTCACAGATGCACACGGGTGGGCAGGCCCCTCACAATAGTGGAGGGGCCCCTCACAGCAGCACATGGGTGGGTCCCTCACGATAGCAGAGGGGCCCTCACAGCAGCACACAAGGTGGGCCCCTCACAATAGCAGAGGGGCCCCTCACAGCAGTACAGGGGTGGGCCCCTCACAATAGTGGAGGGCCCCTCACAATAGCCTTAGGGCCCCACATGGGCGGCAGGGCTGATGGGGTGGGGGGTAGGTAGGGATGATGATATCTGCAGTGGTGGCGGGGAGACTTCAGCAAAAGGCAGCAGAGGTGCACTGCTAAAGGCTGGGCTGTGAATGGGATCAATCAAATGAAGAAAACACATGTCACTGACACTTACATCCCCCCTGCCTCCATTCAGATCATTACACAGCCTCCTCCTTACCTTTGCCTCGTGGTTGGGACTAGCAGCTGCAGTTGCACAGGGGAGAGCTCCACCTCCTCCCCCTTCACTCATTGGTGTCAGCTTGGTCAGCTGACTCTAAGCTCTGCTCTGCCTCCCTGTCCCCTCCGTGTGCACTGGCCAATTGGGAAAGGCAGCCGCTCACTCCTCCTCCTCCCACAGCGTGCCGTGAACGAACGGCAACAACAAGTACTGCAGTGAGTCAGACAGACTCACTCAGTACGGGTCGGGATTGCAATGGCGGACAGGCGGCGCTGCGGACCCCAATAGCGGACGGGCAGGCAGGCCCTCCAGACGCACAGAACTGAAGGGCCCAGTCGCCAGTGCGACCCCTGCGACCCCTATAATTCCGCCCCTGGCACAGGCATAGTCCACTATTGCCATTATCAGGAAGCCAGTACAGAGCAATAATGTTCAGCCAACTCTGGAGTAAGTGTATATAGATGGAAAGTAGCTAAAAGAGACTAGAGGAGATCAGAAGTACTGCGATCCAATTAAAGGATGAAAATGGAGAGAACACAATTTTACTTTTAAAAACTGGCATTTTTTATGCTACACAGTGCTTTATTAAATTCATGTAATTGATTTTAGGGTTTAGATGTACTCTAATTGTAGGCCGTCTCTGAGACTCTGAGTGTCCTTTGAATAGGTGCCTGTAAACTGTTCCTTGTGAGCTTCTCTGGCATGTCAATGCATCCATGCCACTTTACAGCACCAGCAGTTTCAAGGCGGATATCACCCACAGAAAGGAAGCTGGAATATGTCTATATCGCGCCACCATTCACCATGAGTGCAGTCTACTGGCCACCATGTCAGAAAGATATTAAAATGAATATTCATTTAATTTGTATTCAGAAAATACCAATATCCAACATAGAAATGTTTTGTGCACAGCAAATTTAGTAGTTATTGACACTAATAAAAAAAGAAAAGAAAATCAAGACTGCCTTAATTACACAGCACTGTTTTCATGTAAAGCGTTTGTTAACCCAAAAAAAAAATAAAGATCCTGTTCCCTTAACCAGTACAGATCCGTGCTATAGCCGAAAGACGGCTACAGCGCGGATCTGAATTGCAGGGGGGACGTCCATGGACATCCGCCTCTTTGTGTGCTCCCCGCGCGCACTCACAGCCAGCGGCGGCACGCTCTCGCGGCCGCCGCACGCTGCGTGGGCATGCCGTGGGTTGGGCGGACTCGATGTCCGCTGGAGACCCGCAATCGCCTAATAGAGCGGCAGAACGGAGTAAGCACAGCGGTTCTCCATTCTGTGAGGGGGACATGACATATTTACTGATCCCTGTAATCGGGATCAGTGAGATCTGTTATGTGCCTGCCGGCCCACCCCCCCTACAGTTAGAACACACACAGAGAACACAATTATCCCCTTGATTGCCCCCTTAGTGTTAACCCCTTCCCTGCCAGTGACATTTATACAGTAATCAGTGGCTATTTACATTTCTGATCGCTGTATAAATGTCAGTGGTCCTAAAAAAGTGTAAAAATGTCCGAGATGTCCGGTGCAATGTCGCAGTCCCAATAAAAATCGCAGATCGACACCATTACTAGTAAAAAAAAAAAGTAATAAAAACGCCATAAATCAATTTCCATAGTTTGTAGACGCAATAACTTTTGCGCAAACCAATTAATATACGCTGATTGCGATTTTTTTATTGTACCAAAAATATGTAGAAGAATATATATCGACCAAAACTGATGAATCATTTTTTTTTTATATTTTTTTTTTTTTTTGGATATGTATTCTAGCAAAAAGTAAAAAATATTGTTCTTTTTTCAAAATCTTCGCTATTTGTTTATAGCGCAAAAAATAAAAACTAAATAGGTGATCAAATACCGCCAATAGAAAGCTCTATTTGTGGGAAAAAAATTATAAAAATTTTGTTTGGGTACGACGATGCACGACCACGCAATTGTAATTCAAAATGCGACAGCACTGAAAGCCAAAAATTGGTCTGGGCAGGAGGGGGGTTTAAGTACCCAGTAAGCAAGTGATTAAAGCATGTTATACCGCTCAGTGCTTGTGCTGTGACATTTGGTCCCTGTATCACCTGTTATACCTGGCTGATCCTGCCAGTTTCTACCCTCCCCCCTGTATGCTGACTCCACTATATCATGGCTGCCGAGCTCTGACACCAGAGTCATCCATACGTTCCTCTGTCATCCACAGCCTGCTCTGTGTCTCCTCCTTCTCCCTTCTTTGCCTGACAGCTCCGTGTCTGCGCCACCCCCTCTTGTCCTGCTGCTCAAATTACTGTTTTTTGTAATACAATCCTGTTTTTTACTGTAATGGATCCCTGTGACTGTGCGTTATGAAAACAATGCTGAATATACCTTGTTTACAGAGCGCTGATCTGCGCTCATTGACCCTCAGCTTCTGTCCTCTCTTGGCCCGACAGATGCAGCGGGTGGAGCCGCCTCTCTCCTCCTCACCTCCTGACTGACGTCAGGGAGGGGATCCCCGGCCTGCTCACTGCATCTGTCGGGCCGAGAGGACAGAAACCGCGGGTCAGTGAGTGCAGATCAGCGCTCTGTAAACAAGGTATATACAGCATTATTTCCAATGATGCACAGTCACAGGGGGCCATTACAGTAAAAAACAGAGAGGGTTATGAAAAGTTACATGGTGGGTTAGCAGCCACTTTAAGTATACTTCTGTGCAATATTTATGTGGAACATGTGGCAACTGGCAGGTCTGGCTAAAGGATTAAATAAGGGTGTAACTCATTGGCAGCTAATGGAGCAGCAAGTATGATGTGTTCCACATTAAGGGCCCTTTCACACAGGCGTCATTTTTTCAGTCAGGATTTTGCTAAGAAACAATGGATTCAGTTTACATCAGTTTGTACGTTCATCTTCAAATCAGTTCAGATCACATCGGTGTACATCCATTTTTGCATACTTTTTTTTTAAGTTGTTGCAGAAACCAATTATAGTTGACAAAAGTATAAGCAAAAAATGTTTCTGACCTAAAAATTGATGGCATCCAATCATATGTTTCCATGCGTTCAGATCTGTCTAAATGGAAAAGGATTCAACCTTGTTCCATTTAAAAAACAGACCTGAATAGACAGGGACGTAGGCACAAACAGATGAGCATCTGTTTACATCTGCCTCCCCATAGACATACATTATGGTTCAGTAAGGATCCATCTGAAAAACTGACAGATGGATCTAGGTTTAACATCTATGTAAAACAGCTCTAAGGCTCCCTAGTTGTCACCTCAATTGAGGAACTTTTGTAATTCATATAAAGATGCATTTGCAGAGCTTTAAACTCACTGGGAACCATTGACGAAGTAAAGAATAAAGTCCTGTGTTGTACAAAGCTAATTTCTGTCCACTTAGAATTATCATTCTCCATTGAAATAGCTTTTCTTGGGGATCACACCCTGTATCATTTCAGATTTACAAGATGCAATTTTGATGTTACCATACAAAGGAATTGCAATATGTTACTGCATATTAGTGTGTTATGATACCCCTGAGAGATTTAGAGTCTCATGGAACTGTATGGGCACTTTCATAGTACTCCACTGTGGTTTACCTGTGTAGCCATAGAGGTCTACTAGATTGGCAATTTTTGTTATGTTTTCTGAAAGTGCACCAAAAGTTCTGCATGCTGCAGAAATTTCAAAAACACCTAATCTAATAGACATTTATGGAAAAGCCTGTGTAACCCACTCGAAAACCGTGGGTAAACTGCTCTCTCTGCACCCACACTTTCCCAGGGGAAACTGCAGTGGGGTTGTGTGAAAGGGGTCTATATCTACGTATCTCCAATGATACATGGTTACACAGTTATGTTTACAGAAAACCATGCGTTTCCTTCATTGTCAAGGGTTCTCTTTTAGAGATACCATGATTTTTAATCTATGGAGTTTGTACTATAAAATGGGAGACAGCTTCCTAGCGGTTTGTTAAGTTATATAATGCGTATGTCTGGTTTGTACAATCTATAGGACAGGTGGTTGTATGCTTATTGGAAACATGTTAATCTTTAGGCCTCATGCACACATGACGTTTAAAACCGTTATGAAAACACCAGTAGCGTTTGTGAGCTTTTTTGACCAAAGCCAAAAACAATTGATAACAGCCTATGTGTGCATGGACACATAGAATAACATGATGGTGAGTTTATTGACTGTAGGAAAAAAACACCTGAAGCCAAAAACAGCAGCTGTAAAAACATCCAAAAACGTCCAGTGTGCATGAAGCCTTAACCACTTGACAACTGGGCACTTAAACCCCCTTAACAACCAGACCAATTTTCAGCTTTCAGCGCTCTCACACTTTGAATGACAATTACTCAGTCATGCAACACTGTACCCATATGAAATTTGCGTCCTTTTTTTCACACAAATAGAGCTTTCTTTTGGTGGTATTTAATCATCTCTGGGTTTTTTATTTTTTGCGCTATAATTAAAAAAAGACCGAAAATTTTGTAAAAAAATGAATTTTTCTTCGTCTCTGTTATAAAATTTTGCAAATTAGTAATTTTTCTTCATAAATGTTGGCCAAAATTTATACTGCTACCTATCTTTGGTAAAAAAAAAAACAAATTAGTGGATATTATTTGGTCTTTGTGAAAGTTATAGAGTCTACAAGCTATGGTGCCAATCACTGAAAATT